>SSNR01000050.1:1184075-1250459 GCA_006937965.1 Callopanchax toddi | reverse complement strand
GGGGGGGGGGGGGGGGGGGGGAAGCTGACTTCTGCAGGGATATTGAAACAAATAAACACTCAACAAGCCCCTTCACATCATGCAGATGAGATGGTCCTGCAGGCACTACAATGTGAAGTGGTAACAACAATGCACAAACATAGCCCCACAAAGGACTTGGGTACACAGAGGCCACCGATGTGGAAATTAATTTACGTCAATGAACTCCTGACGCACAACTTAGGTTGTGCCTCTAAGGTTCATGAACACATTTCACAAGAGTCAAGTACCAGGTGTTAAAATACACACATATTACATATATACAAAATGATAGTGACAAGAAAACTGACTCTTAAACTCAGTTTCAAATGTTCGCTCAAAGTGATTTTGTGTTTCTGTTACAGCTACACATTTTGTACTTATTAGGGCTGACATTGGTCCATCTCTAACAAGTTCACCTCATCTTATTTTGTCCTTACTGCGATACAAAAAAGGTCTAGATGTTTTAGGGATGCACCAAAATTTCGGCCACCAAAAATTTTCGGTCAAAAGTGCACTTTTGGTTATCGGCTGAAACGCCCAAATCACCAAAACAACACAGCCGAAATGTGTGATGTCACGAGCAAATAGTGCAGCCAGCAAGTGAGAAAAGAATAAAGGCTATTTTGCATGCAGCGTTCTATGGCACGCCGCTTCAGGAACGGGTCCTGTGAGAGAAGACTTGTCAAAACCACGGCGCATCCACGGCACAGCACTGACATCTCCGGTGTGTCTGAGGCTTAAAGGGATACTCCACCGGGAAGTTATTTTTTGTCTATTGCCATATTCCTTAGAGTTAGATAAGTGGGCAAAAACAATTTGTAAACAGCCCAGCCGTTTTCCTGATCCGGCAGGCGGATATTCGCCTCCGGCAATACTCCTTTAGCATTAGCTTAGCCAGGGTTTTTCCTGCATTCAAATTTGCGTGGCGGCTGCCTCCAGCTAATTTTGTGCCGCCCCAGCCTGATTTCACTCTGCCCCCAGCTATATGGATGTTATTTTAACTGCAGTTGCAGCGTTGCGCCACTATAGGGGTGCTGTATCAGCAGCGGTGCACCGGAAAGCGCTAAAAAAAAGATTTAAAATTGCTTTTCCCGCTAGTTGGTGCTATCTAGGGCTGGACACCGAAACACGGTACTAGTCCTGTACCGACCGAAAGCCGCCGGTAGGTACCGGTACCGAAAAAACACGGTACAGACTCTGGTACTTTTACTATAAAATCCCCTGTAAATAACCCGCATCATTTCTACACTGGCGCTGCTGCATGGGTGGAGACACAGGTGAGATGGACGAACAGAGAGAGCCTCTCCCTTTCAAAATAGTTAGCATAGCGAGTTTTGGGTTAAAAATTCTGAAAAACTCTAAAATTTGGCTGCATTTTGGAAAGATAAACGGGAACAGAGCAAAATGCAACATATGTTATGAGAGTTGTGCCACGAAAAACAGGAATTCCAGCAATTAGTCGAAGCCACACATCATATGGAATTAACTTGCTGCTGCAGCACTGTGTTCAGTCTGACTCTCAAGCTTCTGAGACAGTCTCTGCTGTATCCGGAGGTGTGTGAGGGGAGAGACGGACATAACAGAAAGTTCCCGAGGTGAGCAATAAATACTGGTAATTAGAGCTGCAGCGATTCGTCGATGACGTCGACGAATCGATTTTAAAAAAACGTCGACGTCAAATCCGGAAGTCGACGCGTCGCGCGCGCACACCACACGCACGCGGGGAACCAAAACAAAGCCGCATGGAGAACCGAACTCCGTCTCTAACAGCTTTCAGGCTCAGCAGCTTGCACTCCCAAGCTCTACATGTCACCAGAACACAACCCGCCGCTCTACCTCAAAGTTTTAGGAATACTTTAAAGCAGCAAAGGACAGAAACCCGCTCCAGGAAGGAGAATGAAGAGACTCACCGCCCTGACTGCTGCTGCTGTGGTAAAATCCTGCTAAATCGACCTTCTGAACGTTTGTTCTCAGCAACAGGGACGATTGTAAGCAAAAAAAAAAAAAAACTAGCCTCACCAAAGAGCAACACGTTCCTCTGCAGCAGGCATCACCAAATGGAGGTCCAGACCCAGATCCGTTCAGACCGGGAAAACCCAGAACCTGGTCCTGGGGAGGGGGGGCAGCCAAGGAGACACTGGAGCGCTCCTGAGGAGCTACAAGGGCCCGCGGTTAGCGCGACACCTGGCTCGCCCCCTGCCCTAACTGGACCTGACCATGAGGTTCGGTTCTTGGTTCGGTTCGGAGCGGAGGAGGCGACCGTCCGGTCAGCGGTGCTCGCGCCTGTCGCCACGGGAGCGCGCGCCGCTCGTCTAGCTGTGTTTCTCAGTCTAACTGTGAACAGCTGTGGCTTCAACAATATTAACACTAAAACCACATTTATCTGCCAATGACTTTATTAGAAGTTAGTCTTCCTTTAACTTCAGTTGTTTTCAGAGACTCACGTTAAATACCAATGCATAAATAACCTGGATAATAACCTAAATAATAAATAGTTTCTTTAGCCAAATATAAATATAATGACTCCTCCTGTTCTACAGCGATTCAGAGTGTAATACAGAGGAGGTGATGAGGGAGGAACACAGTGCTATACTGCACACACTAAGAGAATAGCAGTTCAGTTTCATATTGAGACGATGAAATAGTTTAACTAACACTCAGGAATGTCTGCTGTGAACTGCAGTGTTTGTTTTTGCTCTGCAGTTTTTAAATCTTTAAAACAAGAGATTTATGTCAAACTGCAGCTCTTCCTTAGAAACTGTCACTTTATTTTGTCTTAAACACTCAGGAATGTCCATACTGTGAACCTCACAGTGTTTTGTTTAGTACTACAACTTAATATTTTTTCCAAACCTTTAAACTAGAGTTACTGTACTGTAAAAGAGTAAATACTGACAGCTCTAACATGTTGTAGAACACTGCTTTGATTCTGTTTTAAGCAGAAGATGTTTGGCTTTGAAAACAGTTGTACATTTAAGTAATTTATTACATTTTTTGGGGGCGGGGGGGGGGTATTTATTTGAAATTTTATGGTTTTTATTAATCGTGCAACAGAAAAATAATCGTTAGAATAATCGTCTAATTATCCATTAGAATAGTCGACTATTCGATAAAATAATCGCCCGAATAATCGTTTTAAAAATAATCGGTTTCCCCCAGCCCTACTGGTAATAATAGTAAATGCATAAATATGCCAAATACGATGGTTTATACATTTTTTTTTATTTTAAAAACGTTTAATACTTATTATTACTTGTTATTTTATCTCAGAATTATACATATAGGTACCAAAAAAAGTTATTTTAAAACAATTTTTTGGGTCATTTTTCCAGATCTCAAAAACACAGAGCCAGTGGCTTTGACAAGCACTGGCTGATTCAATTTACCTGGCTCAGGCATACTCAGTCAATCTGATACTATTGGTGAATTAAACAACTTCCTTTCTTGAAGAGACAAAGGCACCAGACTTTACTAACTAAACTAAGACAAATTAACAGATGTAAAATATGAAATGACCATAAAACTAAAATTTAAAGTGAAAAATGAACCATTTGCTTGTGACTTTATTGCAGTTTTATCATATTTTAAGTATCGGTTCATGGTATCTGTTAACTTTAACCGATACATGTACATTAGATGGTATCGGGGCCGATACCAGTATCTGTGCATCCCTAATTAGAATGCTTAACTAAAAAATATTTTGCCTTTAAAAAGGTGAGGTAGTTGAATGCACAGAGTATGCATGTGCTGGCGCATGGTCAGGATGGTACCACCTCTGCCTCAATTTGAGCCAGGAAAAACCCTGTTAGCGTAAAACACTGTAAGTGAATGGTACCTAATAGCATGCAAGTATATAATACAGGGCAGACGCAGAACTAGACATGGCAGAACAGAACAGACAAACCAACAACTAGACATGACACAGAAGGGTTTAAATACTGAAGCGAGTAATAAGGGGAACAAGAAGCAGGTGAATACATGGGACAGGTGTGAGCAATGAACAATCAATGGGTGAGGGAGGGGTGGAGAGCAGGGACTGAGCATGGAGGAAAACACAGGGGCAACAAAAACTGGACTATGAACAAGACTAGAACCACAACATGAACTAGACAAAAACCAACCGAACAAGACTCAGGGCAGGGCAGGACATAATAAATAAAACTCAACACAAGAAACTAACAAGAGGAATAAAAACATGAAGAAAAACACAAAACCTGATAAACTAAGACTAAACCCAGAAGACTGACTATGAACATGGAAAAAACTGAACACAGAAGTAAATAAACACCAGGAAAACACAGAGAATGACTAAACAATGAGAAAAGAAAACTAAACTATAACCAAACAGACTGATAATCAGGAAAAGCTGCCTGTTTGATCAGGTTCAACACAGACCTCGGAGAGGAGCCGACTCTGAATCACCGCCCACAAGGCCCCCGGCCCCTCCTCTCCCCCCTTACCAATTTACTTTGTCACAAGGAGTCAGAAGGAAAAAGAAAAGAGAGAATGAAGAAATGACAAAAAGAAACCTGAAAATAAATGGACAAAGGAGAAAATAGGAGGGGAGAGAATGCAAAGAAGAAATATTAGAGTAGTAAATAAATCAATGTATGATTTTTTTTTAAAGTGAAAGTAAATATGTAAAAATTGATAGATAAATAAATAAATAAATAAATAAATAAATAAATACAGAATAAATAAAAATAATGAAATAAAATGTAAGTTAAACACATTGTATTAAATAAATACAAAATATGGGGGAAAAAATGAAAAAGAAAACTAATAAAATAAGATAGGAAATAAAATGGAAAATCAGATAATAATGATACTGTTAAATTAATACAGTTGAAAATGACTAAAAATATTCATTTATGTCAGACATTATAATCAAATCATTATGGAAAAGATATATTTGCAGGTAACAATAGTGCTGTAAGTTTATTGGATTAAATCAGACCTATAAACTGTTAGTTTGTACTTAGAAATAATTTTCTCTGGGGTATTTTTAAAAAAGCAATTATCGGTTGATTATCAGTTATTGGATATAAGAAGTAGTAAATTATCGGTATCGATTATATAAAGTCATTATCGTGCAACTCTAATGGAAACAGTATGTACTGTAAGTATGTACTGAATGATTAATCAAAAGTTTTAGAAAAGAGGATTATTTTCCCCTTAACTTGAAGCCTTTAAAACCAAGCAATCTCAGAAACAGATTAAAAGGCCAAGTCCATTTAATAATTTATTTTTTTTTAATCTACTGCTTTAACATATTTGTTAACCACGCTGTCCAGACAGAAAGGTGGATCTTTGCATATGGTGAAATTACTGGTTTAGGATATTAAGAGAAAGAGATACTTCTAGATGCATCTGCACCCACAAGACCGCAGATGCCCACCCACTATCTCCTGGCGAGCAAAAATGTGACACGATGAGCAGTTAAGCATGAGAATACCAGCTTTGTGTGAACGCATATGCTCGAGGAGAATAAAAACAAGGGTAATAGTGAAAAGCAAGATATAAAATTCAGACAATCTCCCTAAAGCCTGTTCTTGCGGTTAAGTAGTCAGTGACACCTCAGGAGGAGGAATAGAGGGAGAGGGAGGGGAAGTGTGTCAGTTGACTAGGGGTAGATAACAACAACAAAAAAGGACAAACACCTCATTGAGTGAGCACTGACCCAGTAATTACACCAGATGAATCATTATGATTAAACTCAGGGTTTGAGATTTCACAAATTATCATGATACCAAAAATTGTTGCTTTGCAATGACACCTTCTCAAAAATCTTGATATAAAGATATTGTAATCATGTTACGCAAAATTAAAACATCAAAACTGTAACGGTATTACAAATGGGCATAAAGTCCCTACTATTAATTTTTTTAAATTGTTTTCTAAATCAATAAATGGATAAATAATGAAAATGTTGCAACAATTGAGTTTCTCTGATAGAGAGTTATTTTTTTTATTTCCCCCAGTTTGCTGAAAACTGTAAATGACCTCAAGTAGGGCAAATATCTACTAAAGAACTCTTAAGTCATTTTTGTTGAGCTTACTTTCAGTGCACTACCATTAAGTGCTGCACTTACAGCATTATGCCATTTGTTTATTATTCTAATAGTTGTTAACACTGTACTTCTATTTTTTGCATTTTGTACTGTTATTATGTTTGACATTTTGTAGTGATTTACAGTAATAACTGGACAGACATATAACTGAACTCTGGGTAATATCACAAATGTTGAGTTTTAAATAAACGCAGTTAATGTTTTACCCAGAGAGACAGAATAAGATGCTAATTTACAAATAAAAAAGAAGCATATTTATGTTGTATAACATCTAATCAGTATGGTCCTGAAGACCGCCAAATTTTTTAATGCGTGTCCAACTGTTAGGAGTCCCTGAATTTGACCCTGAACACACAAGTTTCATCTAGCTTCTGAACAACTTAAAATCTCCCAGGAGAAGCTGTAAAATGCTCGGGGAGAGAACATTTTTACAAACTTGGCCTGCTGCCACTACAATAAACAGAAAACTGAATCATGGAGTTTTGAGAACACGTATATTTACAAAACTCAAACTTATTAAGTAACCCCAAAATATGAAGTAACCATGATTTCCTCAAGAACCTCTCAGAGAGATGCAATCACTATACTTATAAAGTATAAATAAATACACTGATAAAGTATCCATCATCTACTATCAAGCAGATATTATGAACCACAGTTCCTTTCACATGAGGCACACCACAAATCAAATAGGCTGTAGACTAGCTGATTAAAGTATTACAAAATAAAACTAGGACTATATTATATTCTCTATTAAAGATTTATATTGCAGCTGTATTTCAAATAGTAATAAACACAAAGAGATTCATAATAAAAATCAGGTAAATATCCAGACCCCCAAACTGTTCACCAAGTTCAGATGGCCTTTTTTCTTTAAACAAGTAATCTCTTACAAAAAAATAGAGTAACTGAAGATCAGATATAATTTATTTTCATTTTCACATGTAAAATCTCTCTGGGAACAATATTCAAAATTTTGAGGATTAATTTCCACCTACAATACAAAAACACACACACACACTCCCTGTGACAGTGATGATAGTCTACTGTTGCTATGGTCTCTTGTAACATAGCAACTAAGTGACTTATTCAATATATTTTCAAAAGAACAGCTGTGACCAAGGGCTTGAGAACAACCCCAAAGGCAGCAGCCACCTCAGAACATCCACAGGTGGGAAATAAAACAATGGGCTTGCACACACACCAGCACAAACACCTAAACTCTGCATGCGGTCATGTGGGCTCAGATAAAGCACACATATTGCAGACTTTGGTGTGCATTTTTGACAACAAGAAGACTGGTTTGTCCTACCTTTTTGTAAATGAGCCAAATGTGTTGGCTGATGAAGACCACTGGTGGCTAGATGTTCAATGCTGCCACGAAAGACAGATAAAATTAGTTAGGAACACTTTGTTCACGGTAACTGTAAAATAATTACCATCAAATGTAAACATCAAATAACACAATATAAGGGTTTAAAGACAGGATACACAAAATATAATCAAGATAAGGATGTTTAGATACATACATCTGTTCTTACATTTGACAAGAAACCATTGTTTTATTGCCTTTTTAAGATTAGATCAGTCCGCTAAATACATAGGCTGGTTTTAAAAATAACATGTGACCTCCAAAACTCAGTATACTAAGCCAACTAAGACGCAGCACAAAGTTTTTCTCATCAACATACATAATAACTAGAAACAATTCAATGCAAAATTTGAAGCCAAAACAAAAACATCTCTGCTATTAGGCTACAGTGGAAAAGCATCCTGGACATTGTGAAGGTGATAGAGTTGTTTTTAATACAAAATACAGAATAGGAGCAGCAGATCCTGAATGAGGTCACATACCTGAAACAATACGCCAGGATAAACATATCTCAATCATTTCTGGGCTTTACATAAAACCCATTACAGCACGTTGTAAAATACTATATTGACCAGAATTTTTTTGAGATTGGTAAACTCAAATATTTTTAGTTTTCAGAGTCTTTTAAACCTTAATTTTTGATAGAAAATAGTGATAATGTCACATTTGGAACTAAAAGCATTACAAGCCTTTAAGAAACTGTAGAACAGGTAAGAATCAGGGCTTGGTAAAAAAAAATCAATTTAATCGATTTCATAAAAATTTTTCTGAATCGATTCATTAGGCCTGAGATCCATTTTTCCCCTTGACTGAAACTTGACACTTCTGTTTGCAGTTTTATAACCATTCATGGGTACAGTCAAAGTTTAAACTGCCCAATTTAAAAGTTTGCACTTTAAACCTGTTGTTCAAGGTGAAAATAAAAATAAAGTATATTTCTATTTTGGAACACAGTTGAGCCTTTTTAATTATTTAAAACCAGACTGCAGTGAATCAAATCGAATGTAATTTAATCGAATCGTGATTACTTGATTCAGAGCCTTATGAATCGAAATCGAATCAATTTGAGAAATTGGCCACAATACCGGCTGCATGGTGGCGCAGCTGGTTAGCACTGTTGCCTCGCAGCAAGGAGGTCGTGGGTTCGCGTCCCGGCTCTGCGGCCTCTCTGCGTGGAGTTTGCATGTTCTCCCCGTGCATGCGTGGGTTTCCTCCGGGTACTCCGGTTTCCTCCCACAGTCCAAAGACATGACTGTCAGGCTAATTGGGCTGGTAAAATTGTCCTTAGGTGTGAGTGGGTGTGTGGTTGTTTGTCTCGTTCGTCTCTGTGTGGCCCTGCGATGGACTGGCGACCCGTCCAGGGTGTCCCCCGCCTCTCGCCCCTTGACCGCTGGAGATAGGCACCAGCTGCCCCGCGACCCTCTGTGGAGGAATAAGCGGCTACAGAAAATGGATGGATGGATGGATGGCCACAATACCCAGCACTAGTAAGAATGGGTCCAAATTCATATCAGGCTTTAGGGCTAAGTCACTGCAATTACAGAGCCTCACTGAATATTTCTCTTTTATAAGTATATGAATGTTAAATTGTTATATTTATGGGATTAAAAAAAAAACAGCTTCACAAATTAGACATCAGCTGCTCTGATTTCTAAAGATCTGCATCCGCAACTGAAAATTTGATCTACTTATAATCTTTGTAGCTGGTTGAGCAAAGGCAGTAGTTGTGTCAGACACACACTCCTTTACAACTACATAAATTGCATTTGGCACATTCCCCTCCCAGGAATGAATAATTGTTACTCCAAGTTTGAAAAAAATACAAATAAAGGATAGGAATAAAACTTTCAGAGATTATAAAGTGTGGCATCTTCAGAGTGATTAGGCATTCACAACCAGGCAAGTCAAATCAGCAGTAATAGAAAAGACATCAATGCAGAAAGCAAAAGACAAATGAGAGGAGAGATAGGAATGATATGAAGGCAAAAAACACTGACTACAAGCTTATTGGACTGCAGTGAACAAATCTATCCTATATAGATAATGCATTCAAACACTATACGCTCATTTACAGGCTATGATACTCTTTCAGCAAAACAGTGCAGATGGACACCACACTTTTAGTTATTAAAGTCTATCCGTTTTCAGGCAAACTGTCACTATATGTTTGTGCACTCTTGCAGCCAAAAGAAATGTGGATTAGCTCGTGTACTAACACGACACACACAAAGGCTTTCATCCTCTCCTCTCCATCAGAGGGTGAAATGACATGATACCTCTGATCCCGTCAGAGCCTAAAAATATACAATGTAATAGGGCTTAGTGGGTCTATCAATTTCTCTCATTTCTCACCAGTTGCTTCTAGTTTATATCCAAGTTTTGAATCTCATCCAAATGTTGACTGAATTTTAGATCTTGAGTTTACAATGTGTGAGAAACTTGGTTACTAGAAAAACATGCAATATGCAGTACTATTGTTGACTACAGGAATGATGACACTACTATTTCTCCTTCCTATCAACCCAGTGCTCACAACACTCATTGTGTGCTTCAGCATCTCAGCCACTATTATCTAAATCAGCTGTGTGCATCTTGACATAGGAGTTCATCTGATTGGTCAATAATAGTGTTGGTAAGTAGAGCATGAATGCATGGCATCCTTTGCAAACTGCATTAATATATTTTTTATATGTTGTGTACTCATAACATATTTATAGTTCTTAACTATGGAGTTTTATGGTCATGTGCCGATTTTTTTCATGTTACAACGATCTGCAGCAGCAGAGAATCTTTATAAAGTCTGAATGAAATGTCCTAGTTTTTAATAGGATTAATACATTCCATCTAAGATTCTCAAACACAATATAAGATATTAAAACAGGTTTACAGAAAGCAGAATAAGATGTTTATATCCGCAACATTTAACTATAAAATGTTATAAATAAAATCAAGAATATTGTGTTATGTATAAACTGCTGTACTATTAGCATTTCTTGTCAAACATTTGAATTCTTAAACAACTTTAACAACTTCAGGTATGGTACCAATTATAAACTTTCCAAAAGGTCATTAAAGTTAAGGTATAAATATTTGTGTAAATAAGTCTGTGAACAAATCAAAAGTCCATGAAAAAAAACTATGTAAATATAAATTAGATTTGAAGCCTTTTTTGTTTTTGAGGCTTCAACTCATCACATAGGAATTATATCTCAAAAATGTATACCGACTAATTCTGCACACAGGAAGAAAATACATTATTACAGATTTATGGAACTGAAGGAAAATAAAATTATAGTAGAACTGCTGTACATCTCGTGCATTTGGCAGAAAAGACAATCTTGCAGAACACTAACTCATAAAATATAACTTCACATCTATTTGTATATCCAATTCAAAGAACCCATGATTCAAGCAACTTTACGATTGTTTTATTGGGTGTGATATTGACAAAAAAAGGATAAATGTTTTGCCATTTTCTCAATAAAAATATGACAACATTTTAATAACCTAAAGAAGTGTTAAGTCTTATGTTGTACCTGTTCATTCTATAATAGAATATTTCTTATTAATAAATAATACTTTGATGAACAATACTTACCTTCACTGCTACCATGGGCAGATTTTATGGCACAGCTAGTTACTAGCCTCTTCGATGCTAACGCTAGCCTGTCCAGGCCAAGTAAGCATTCGGGTGACCAGCTAAAGCATGCCAGTTACTAACTAGCCTCCCCAATGCTAGCACAAGTGAGTTGTCTTCATCTCATTTTCCAGTGCTCAGGTATTTCAACAAACCTTTATAAATATTGTATTCTAAACACCTGATACCAAATTACTTTTTTATTGTGGAAGGACTAATTGAAAGTTGATTGACAGTAAGCCCCAAAGTCTTAAAGCAGCACTCAGCACGTTGGTAAACAATGTAGTTTTTAACATTTTTTTAATGCCTCTTAACAACGTTCTAACATAGCATAAATATATTGTGTAGATTAAAAAAAAAAAAAAAAATCAATAAAGTGGTTGTCCCGTTTTCAACAGCTGGAGTTTTGCTCTGTATTGTTTCTGAGACAATGAGCGGTGGCATGTCGGAGGAGGCTGGCCTACGGATTTTACCCGACAGGAGGGTTGAGTGCTCCGAGATGTGTTTCTATAAAATAGCTAGTGATACCTAGCTTGTTTACCAACGTGCTGAGTGCAGCTTTAATCCAATAAAATCAATTTGATTCCTGTTTAGTTTACAAAAACTTTAAAATCATATGAGGTTGAAGTACATGCTGTATGAAAACTTGCATCTAAAATCCAACTGCTCTTATTTGACCTTAGAATTTAAACCGAGCATGCATGGAGGAAAAAAGGTAGACATTTAAACAGGACTTCCATCACCTTTTAGTAATAAATGAAGCAAACTGCATTTTCCTGAGTTCCTTGAAAATGTTTCATCTTTGATGTGAAAGATTTTCCACTTTCCACAATGATCTGAAAAGAAAAGAAAAAAACTTATGGCTTATCTGTCTTAAATTAGCACAGGTTTAGGGTCGTTTGAAGCTGCTTTTATTTAGTTCTCATTGATAATTCATGTCTTGTTTATAGAGTTATTTCAATACCTCATGTTTAGGTCCTTTAAGTATTTACATGTAATTAGTTTATCATGTGAACCCAAATTTGGTTTAGAAATCACCAAACAGTGCAATCTTTACATTTTCAAATACTAGAACAAGAAATGTGTAATAAAACATTTGCATAAATACTATTCTGAAAACTTAATGACTTAAATGACAACAAAAACAATAGAACTAAAAAAAGTGCGTAATCAATTAATTTTAACAATGGCTTATGGGTAAATTTGGTTAGAATGCATAAAGATTAGTCTCGGAAATAGCAGCAGCTATGAAATTAAAGATTGCGTAAATATGAGAGCTTAAATAAAACTACTCATGAAACAAAACAGGTGTTTTTTTGTTGTTGTTGTTGGATTTTTTTCTTCTAGGATAGACGATTGTACAAATAAAACCGGTGTTTGTTTTAAGTTGATTTGTTTTAAGAGAAAACACAAAACACTCATACTTTTAATGACTTTGGGTGCGTTTAAAAGTATTTATTCACCGAGAAAGTAAGTTAAATGCGTTAAGACCTGCAGTAAGGTCTTAGGAAAGATAAAAATGATGCTAATTCTGTGCTAAGAGCTAGCTACAACATCATTAGCATTATCTGGTTCGACTAATTGTACTTTCCAACAAAAATACCAGAGCCATGTCCATTAAACTGAGAGGTAACAGAACTACAACAACTTACCTTGCCAATTAAACGAGTTTTTGGATAAGAAGCAACAGTCCTGAGGGCCAGCATGAGTTCACATCTGCTCACGTGCTTGGTTCACTCGGCTGCACCTGTTGCGCAGTTAGCTCGGAGCAGCACGGAGCCCTGTGCGCAAAACAAATAACACCGGAGCATCTGTTGTTCTGAATCCCCGACAAACACACAAAACACACAAATGTGTTTAACCAAAAACTCACCTGAGTATATTCTCAAACCTGGAGTGTTTCTACCCACCGCTGAAAAGTTTTTAACTGGGCAATTTAGAAAGTGTTCTCTCAAAGATGGCTGCTGGGTGACGTTATCCTCTGGCTGGGGATAAATAATAACATTATATTAGATTCAGTTAAAATAGTACGGTAACTTTTGTCATGCAATATGTTTTATTAATTATTTAATTTTTTTTAGGATGAAGTGGAAGAGCTGTCAATAATAGAGCTTTTAAACCAAAATAACAAAAGACGTTTTAAAAACAACAGAAATAGAAAGAAAAACTTTTGTCCAAGGGTTAATAACACTAAAAATGTATTTTTATGATAAACTGCTCAAAAGAGACATTGCGTAAATAAAATAAAAATATAAAGCTTTAATTCAGTTGTTAACTTTAATCACTAAGAAATTATTAGGGTGTGATTTGTGAACAGTTAGCTTTGCAACTAATCTTTTAAAAGCATAAACTTCTATTTTCTGTGCAGAGTTAAAACAATGTTACTTCTTAGAGTTTCTGCATACTTTATGTGTTGGTGATGTGAGTTCCTACAGAGGATGTCCGGCACCTTTAAGTGCTGAGAAGCTGAAATAAAAATAAATCATGCACAGCCCAAACTCTGGGAGATAAACAGTCAATAAAAAATGCAGTTAAGTGTAACTTGGCTGAATGATAAGCATCAAGATTCATTTTGTAGTGCTGTTGTTTATCACTCTGCTGATTTTAAAAGACAAGGAAATGAGCTGTGTGCTCAGCATAATGCACTCAAATCATCTAGAGTCTTTTTCTCATCCACCTTTTGAGAGGAGATTTATTTTCTAGACACCTGGGGGATGATTTACTCTATTGTCAGAAAGTGCACATATTGACCAGGCATTGATAGATTTGATATTCACTCGTGGTAATTTCACTGATTATCTCTGTCTCCCTCTCAGTGTGAAGGTATGCTAATCAGTGAAATCACCAGGAGTGAACCCCATAAGTCCAAAATCATTCCTCTTCTCCTCAGTGACATGAACGCCACGCTGACAGCTCTGCTCAGCTGAATAGCTGTGGAAATTACAGAAGCTGCTTGTGAAGAAACCCAAAGAACCCCAGGTGTGTCTTCACAGGGGGAGCTCCAGCTTCAAAGCAGAAACACACACAACATATGACACTGCAGACGACACACATTTATTTTGAAAAAGAATGCAGTTCATCTGGTAGCACATTGACATTACAGTAATTATTTTCACGGCATTTTTGGAACTATATTTTCATAAATAAATAAGCATTCGGATATCCTTCATTTGACGTCTCACTGATGAATCCAAACCAAATGTTCACACCTCTTTAAGCTCCATGTTGATCTCTTCCCTGATAACTGAACTAAACATTCAGTAAAAGTACTCACCCGATGCTTCAAATGTTGAATGGGTTTAGATGTGTCAGAAACAAAAGGCACATTTCCAGACTTTTTCTGGTTTCAAAAGCCAAAATGACATCAGAAAGCTGCAAGCTCTTTGAACGGTTTGTTTTGAACTTATCTACATATAATCTATTCAAATTTCTAAATGTAAGTCACACAAGTAAAGTGTTGCTGATATTTTTAATTAAATGTGAACTTGAGAGTTTTTCTCAAACGGAAATATAATTTTGTCCATTTATTTATTTATTTAATTTTTTTTCTCCATTTTAATTTTTCATCATTAGTTCTCTATTGAGTTCCTGTCAAACATCCATCTTAGAACCAATATAATACATATTTGCACATAAATTATAAGTGAAATATACTTAAAGTGTCTTCCAGTCAAATATTTATTATAGGCTTTTCTTACGTTTCATCTAAGCCTCATATAGAATAACTTTAAGGTTTTCTTCTTTTGCTTTTTTCCTACTTATGAACAAGTAGAATATTCAGTCTTTCAGTTTAGTATAGACCCAAATCTAAACCTTATACACGACAGTCACACTGCTACATAACAAGAAACATTTCAGGAAAAAACTTAAATATTTGCCCCAGTTACACTTCCAGAGGCACATGTGTGCACAAACATACTTTGATATTAAAATCAAGCAGCAGAGGATGTCTGAACTCCTTGTTTCGTATTCATCAAGGTTAAGTTGATTTCAAACTCAGTATGCACCTCAGTGGATGGGTTGTCTGCTAGAATATGAACTTGCATTGCTTCTTCAGTGTCAGAAAAAATATTTAGCATTCATAAAGTGACTGTAGGCCCATGTGTGAGCCCGACAAACGCAAACATTTACAGATAGCCTGGCTTAAAAGTCACCCTGCCTTAAGCAACAATAGACACCGTCTTTTTGTTAGCCCCGAGTCATGACTCATTTTTGTTCACTCCAACAAGCTGCAACGAGCAATTTAGTGAATTTTGCAGCTGTCAATCAGCAGCTTTAATGTCAATCAAATTACCCTGCTCTCTCGCGGCTCCCCTCTCGTCTTTAATCACACAGTCAGCTGCCTTTGTCATCTGGCGTGCCGTGACAACCACAGGAGGAGATCTGCATTCAACAATCATACATTTCAGCACCCCCACCCCTCATATATTATACAGAAATAGGAGTGTGGAATGTATTGAAGAGGAGAACCACATACACACACACACACACACACAAAAGTCTTTGCATATAAGTGCCAAGCTCTGCATTTGGCTGCACTTCTGCAGATATGAAACTCCCAAACACACAATCTGGCATTATTGTCCTCAAATAGCAGAGAAATGTAAATATAAAAAGAGTGCTTGAGTAAATTATTCCACTTCCCCTTGAATGCCTAGTTGCATAAATTATACCACCTCAGTGAGTATGTGCAAACTAGGGATGTGAATCCCCACCACTGAGGCCGATTCGATTCGTATCTCGATACGCTCCCAGCGATTCGATACATTGACGATACAGTGAAGCCTCTGCCGATACGATTCGATGCGATTCATCCTTGCTGGCGATTCGATGCGATTCGATACGATTCGATGCGATTCACGGTGCGATTTGAAACGATTCAACACATCACAGAGAATTTTCAAGTCCACGTCTGTTTTTAAAAAAATCATCATAATTACTTCTCTCTCTCTCTTTCTCTGTGAAAGATTTATTTGATACTTTATTGTTTTGATAAATCAATAAATTCTACTTTAAAAATGCACTTTATTATGGATCAGACAAGAGGATTGTTTTATTCCTAATAAATATTAAATCATCAGCAAAAATGTTACATTTGTTGTTAGTCTCAACTGTTACTGAATTTACCTTAGGATTTTACCCAAGGGATCAATAAAGTAAATATCTATACTTTTTTAACAATTAATTAATATAGCCAATTTAAAAGAATAGGCCTCTTAAAAATAAATAATAAAAGATGTGAACGATTAACAAAGCTCTTTCCTCAGATCCTCGTTTAATTAATAGTTTTCTGTCTGTAATTTGACTAAACCACTTGTTAAACCTCCTCTAATCAACATTTCCAGCACTAACTCTGTGCAGTGTGTAAATAACTCCAACATAGTGTCTCTAACACTGACTAACAGATTCTAGTGGCTAACAGAGCAGGAACCATTCAGATTCACTGATGTTGATCATCTCCTCCTCACCTGTTCTACCAGGTTTTCTAACTGCGCCTGCGCGCCACCTGGCTTCCGTAGTTTTACTGATGGTGCGTTCAACAAAACGAGGACAAAACAGATAAACTATAAATTGATCAACCGGTTTAACGCGGAGTCGTTGCTGTTAAATAGCGGGACAGTTCTCCCCCGCGCCCCTCCGGGGAACGAGTTACAAGGACAGCAGCTGAGCCACGAAACCTCCGTTAAACGTCACGTGAACGAGCGCTGACTCGGTGGTGGACACACACACACGCGCGCACACACACACACACACAGCGTTTGCAGCACCTGCAGCTCGCCCCACAACCCGCGTGGAGCTGCTCAGTATAAAATTAGCTCATGAGAGGAAAAAGGCTGGACACCCTGAACTAATCGATGTAACCATCGTTTTTACCGATGGGAGACAAGAGAGAGAGATACGTTGCGCATTTAGCAGTCAGCTGAGCCGATGCTCGCTGAAGCTACCGGTGCAGTCGGATTTTACACGTCATGATCGGACCACCGGTTCAAATCGGTGAATCTCCACATCCCTAGTGCAAACGTGTGAAAAATATTTTAATGATTATCTTGTATCTCAATTCAAACGTATCTGAGGCCACTATTAGTTTGTAAAGTAGTTAAACACATCTGAAGCTGATTTGGTTTATTTAGGATTGCTTTTTGAGCCTCATATCCTAGAAATAGCTAAATTAATTAACTACAAATGTCTGCTGTTGCTTCTCATTTTCTCTAGCGTCCATTATAAAAGGCATGTTTCTCTGAAATGTGAATCTTAATGAAAGATCTTCTACTGTTTCACAAACTCTCTTCAGCCTCCACAGGAGATGAATTAGACCGAGGCGTTTTGTTAGTGAGCTGTTTTGCTTTCATGGTTTCACTTTGCTCAAAGATCGCCTCCAGGCTTGTTCAAAAAGCATAAAAATATTTAGTTTTAATTAATACTTTGTGTCTGATGTGATTTATCCCTTTCATAAAGTTAAATGTGTTAGATTCTACAATCATTGGTGTGCTGCCTCTAAAGAAATCACAATATGCCGTTTTTAAGTCCTATTTTACAAAAGATGCATTCACTTCAAGGTTCCCTGCAGGATGAGAACTGACCTCTAAATCTGCACCTGTGAAATGACATTTAACAGACTTAAAAAACAACAATTTGCATGGCTTCCACACTATAAGGTCCTAAAACAGAAGCACTGACCCAAACATTGTTTTTTCTGTAGCAGAGGGACTAAATACACATACAGTATCTCTCTGCAGAATCGTTTAAACTACATTGTGGATTTTGAACTGCTGGTGGTTTCTGCTCTGCAGTAAGCGCTTCAGGGAAAATAACATCAATGTTTTGTAAAATGGCTTTGACATTTGACATTCACCATTACCAATTGACTGGCATGGGAACACTGATTGTGTGTCTCAACATCCTGGAATAAATCCCACCCAGTTTCTGGATTCGAGTCATATCTATATCTCAAAGATCTCACACAACTTTTCTTATCAAATAGTAGAAAACAAGAGTCCCTCTTTTTACTTTGATTACCAAACAATCAACATTAAAAAATGTTACACGTTGCCACTGAAAAACATTTCACTCATCCTAATGTGTTTTGGCTAATAATTTAATGACACAATGAGCAGGTTAAGAGATTTGAGTGACACGGTCGGGAAATCTGCAGTTTTAATATCTTTGCCTGATTCCCTGGTTTACAGCTCCCAGAGAGCACAAAAAGAAAAACAAAAGCTCTAAAAATGATTTTTTTTTAAACAACAAAGGAGTCTAGATTTATGGAGCAAAATGAGAACTAAATGTTCAGTAATGTCTCAGCTTCTGATGCTCAGCAGCTTCAGTAATGAGAAGACCAGAATCAGTTCCCACCAGAGATCCAGAGCAGTGATGAGAACAATAGACTGAGACAGACAAAAAATGTCTAAAACAAGTCAAAGTTGCCTTAAAAGATGTAATACTAAAGCAGATACAGTGACTCATAATCATGTCATGTCTCAGATCTATTGGTTAATTGATTAAATAATTTATTTAGATGTTGGTTTTCAATTTGGATGCATAAATGTTTTCTACACAAACACACAACACGTTAAATGTTAATGAGTATTAAATTGGTGTTTAATAGTGATTTTATCGTTATCTGTTCCTTGTTTTAGGGTTGTAATCTAGAAATAGTTTGGCTGGTGGCAATTTGGATAAACTGATTATCTAAAAACTACATTTTAGACCATTTTAATGATGATTTGGTATAAAAGGAGTTCCACTAATCTGCAGAAATGTTAGCTCGTAAAACAGTAACCTAAACTGGACAAATGTGGCAGCATTCATTATTAGATAGAACCACACTGGTGAAAGATTGCTTTGCTGCTACATCGGGGAGTTAACGTTACAAACGGAACTTGATTTAAAAGGCTAACCTCACTCTGACACGATGTTTTGAACTCTCAAGCATCGGGGACTGACGATCAGAAAGTAGAAACTGTGTTCAGATCAGATCTTCTTTAGAAGAAATGGATGCTGGTGTTAGCAGAGTGCAAATCTGTAATGCAAAGCTCTGCGTCAGAATGTAGAGGAGAATGAGAAACACAGTGTAAAGTGTTTTGTAGAACCTAAGTAAGATTAAAAAGGTACAACACGAGTGAGGACAACTTACCATTTACCATGTCCAAAAGCAGAGACCGTGAAGCTCACAGGCTGAAATAATCCTCTCAACAAAAGTATTAAAGTCATTTACACTTCACAGATGGCAGCAATAATGCATAACAGAACACTGGGAATAACTGTGTTCAGGAGGGTCAATGGATTTTTTAAACAAAACAATTTTACGCACATTACAAAGGCATGGCTGTGAAGGAAAAGTGAGCGAGAAGGAAACTGGATTACCTGACAAAGAAAGATGTGCAGAAACTTAAAAAAAAAAAAAAGATCAACAAGAACTTCATGCTTTTGAACACCTGCTTGCAGAAAAAATGTAACTGCTTAGCATCCTCATCCAAAATGTTTAAATGAGAATGAATCACCTCTTTACAAAGCAATAAGGGCTTTACTATCAGTTTGAACGTGCTGCAGGCCTGAAAGGAAAAGTAATTTCATCCACAAATTAATTAAAACAACAGACAAAACATAAAACCTCTTGCAATAAAATAAAAGTCCAGTTAAAAGCAAGCAGTGATCACTGCTTTTTATTTATTTCTTTTCTTACTGCGGAGAATCCCTCCCATGCCTTTGACCCAGTTTCTGATCTAATTTTTCACGGGACAAGTGTGTGAGTGAGTGAGTGAGTGTGTGGCACAGCTGTGATCACTGCAGCAACATTTAACACAATCATTATAGCAAACAGCATACATTTAGAGAAAGTCTCATCTGTGAATCTTTTTCTTTTATTTCAACATATTGTTAGCTGAAATGATGGGGAGGAAGGACACCTGCCTCATCATGCATCATCTTCTAGTTCAGCTGCTGCACTGACCTCCATAACTGGACCATGAGAGCCAGCAGCAGTTCACCACTGAGCTCCACGGGAGGGGAGGGAAGTGGTGAGACAGCCATACTGATTAAATATTAAGGAAATTCAATTTGAGATTTAACTTTTTTTTTTCTCCACAACTGAGATCAACTTATGGGACATTTATGACCCAAGAGCAAATCAAACTGCAGGTTTTAAAGGGATCTGACTGGTAATGTACTGTAATGTTAAATAAATACTACCACTATGTTTATATGTCTACTTTTGTCTCTGCAATTTCTTCGGTTTTGCTTTTTTGTCACACCTAAATGTTTTAGATCAGTAGACAAATGTCAATGTCAGACCGTGTTAACCTGAGTAAATACAAAATAAAGTTCTCAAACAAAAAAGGGAAAACTTTGTGTGATATTATTTAGATGTCTGACTAACAGCCACACCCAGGCCTGACTACTGCCAGACCTGAAGGGCTGGGGTCAGAAATGGGCCAAAATCCTGCTGACCAAAAAGAGCACAAAGACCCATCTAACATTTACCAAACACATCTCTATGACCCCCAGACTCTGAGGAAAATATTCAGTGACCTGACGAGACAAAACTTTCTGGAAGGTGTGTCGTTACATCTGAGGCAAAACTAACACTGAATTATAGAAAAAAACATACCGTTAAACATGGTGGTGGTAGTGTGATGTCTGGGGCTGCTTTGCTGCTTCAGGAGCTGGATGACTTGCTGTAGGTAACCATGAATTCTGCTCTCCACCAGAAAATCCTGAAGGTGAATATCTGACCTTTGACCTTAAACAGGCCGTTCACGTTGAAAACCTCTCCAACATGGCCGAATAAAAACAACTCTGTCAGGAAGAGTGGGGTAAAATGCTTGGTTGCAGTTGTTTCTGCTTTACCAGACTGGGTCAGATAGCTTTGTTCTTTAAAATAAAATCATCATTTGACAACTGCATTTTGAATTTTCTCAAATTTTTGTCTAATATTGAAATATCTTTGCTGATCTGAATCATTTAAGTGTGACAAAAAAAAAGCACAAACATAAAAAATATGTATAATATAAAAGAGCAAATGCTTTTTCACAGGACTGTATGTCAGGAAGGAGCTGGTTGATACACATTTTTCATATCAGTGGTCTAAAACAGTCTAAACTGAACCTCTTATTGTTGTTTTATGTAAATAAAAATCATACGCTCTTTTATGATGCAATTATTTATAACTGACTGTCAGTTTTGGGTCAAAGAAACATGAAAGGATCTGAAGGGAGTTCCATGTGACACATATCAGCTGAATCTGAACACAAACTGGTGCATAAAGATGAAGAGGGGCTGAGTTCAGCTATTTTACTGTAAAATAGTTCTGTTGTTATTAATCATCATAGATTATCAGCATAAACTGGTGTCTGAGTTTAACATACACTGAACAGAGGCTACTGTACTGCTGTATAGTTTGGAAAGGACACAACACTTTTATATCCAAACAGAACATCCTGTCTGATTTCCTGTGCCAAATAATGTCACACAGACACATGCGATCAGACACGACACTAACACACACACACACACACACACACTGAATGTCTGTATGCATTTTTTCTATTCACTTTTCTTCATATCATAAACACGCAGACTGCTGATTAGTTCAGATCAACCTGAAACCTTCTTGTCTTTATTATTGTTGTTATTGTGATTCAGGTGTGTAATAATGTGACATAATTTTGCAGCCATGTACATACAATGCGTGTGTGTGTGTGTGTGTGTGCGCGCGCGTGCGTGCGTGTGTGTGTGTGTGTGTGTGTGCGTGCATGTGCTAACATCAGGGGAGTGTTAGTCATCTGTTTCTCTATTTTAGTCTCAAGTTTATTTCTCCTTGTGTGTGTGTGCTTTGTTTAACTGTGTGAGCGCCTCTGTTCTGGATTGTGTGTGTGTTTATGTTTATCTTAGTGTGTG
This sequence comes from Callopanchax toddi, assembly GCA_006937965.1. Taxonomy (NCBI): domain Eukaryota; kingdom Metazoa; phylum Chordata; class Actinopteri; order Cyprinodontiformes; family Nothobranchiidae; genus Callopanchax; species Callopanchax toddi. The sequence goes on along the minus strand of SSNR01000050.1, from coordinate 1,228,462 downwards.
TGTGTGTGTGTGTGTGTGTGTGTGTGTGTGTGTGTGTGTGTGTGCATAAGGATTCATGTTTGTGTGTCCAAATGAACTTTGTGACCTTTCCATGATGGTTCAGCTAAATAAAGATGCACACGTCATTCTCTTCTCCTCATATTTGGCAATTTCTCTTCAAATTTGGCATCCTCACTCGGAAGTCTCGCACAACGACACGGATCGTGTCTTTTTCTGTGCCCGTATAGTTTCGAGGCTTTAAAATGTTTGTTTGTATTCAGAAAATCTTGGACTTTTTTTTTAGTTCAGACAGGGCCTTGGTCTTTGAACAACTCCAATAAAGTTATTAAACTGATGCCAATGCAGCCCATGACAATCATATGACAGTTTTGCCTCTCCGCTCTGTCTTTATCGACACCAGAAGGCAAAATAATGTGTCAGTGTTATGAAGCTGTGAAAAACACTGGAGTAATTGTGTCCACAGGGAAAGGAAAAATGAGTCTCATGCTTAAATCTGATTTTTTTTTCTAAGTCACACATTCAGCTGGAAAACAGGTTTTATTTTAATCATGATTTATTCTGTTTTACATTTCTGTGCACAAAACTTTGTTTTATGCAGTGCTTGATGAGACCTTTACACCTGAAATGCTGAATTGGCTCAAAAACCTGACATAAGTGCAATTAAAACAAATAGCACCTTTAGAGTCGTATCTTATTGGAGTAAACTCACTAATCTGTGAGAAAATCTCAGAAGTAGAAATACACCCTATTACAGTGAGAGGTTAAGTTTAGGCACCCAAAACTGTGATAACTGGTCATTTACACATTATGAAAAGCTAAAATGTAACATCTACTCAACGACAGCAAGCTTTAAGTGTATTTGTGGTAATGATGTGGTAAAATAACAGAAAGCTTTAGAGAAATTGAATTTATTAGCCTGAAACTAACAGGACAGTTATTAGGAAAGATGTGGCCTCTGAGCAATCTGTTGTATAACTGCTCCATATAACCACAGCTATTGATTATAGGGAACAGTTATACAACAGTTAAACAACTAACCTGCTGCAGATAGCTCTTTGAACAGCCTCAGTTTAGAGAAACAAAGATTAGTTATGATCAAACGGATGAGCTAACAGCTATGACACCAGGTACAAAACGTCCTAAAACAATTCTAATATCAAAAATGTTATATCAGTTTATGCACATGCTATTTAATCACCCATAACCATTTCCTGGTTATTCCAGCAGAATTATATTAATATTCCACATCACAGCAGCTAGCTCTGCAGCAAATTTCTATGAAAATAACCATGTATTGCAAAGTTTATGGTGGTCTAAAAATATATAAAATAACTTTTGCATGAACTGATTCCAAGGGCTGCATGGTGGCGCAGTTGGTTAGCACTGTTGCCTCACAGCAAGGAGGTCATGGGTTCGCGTCCCGGCTCTGCGGCCTCTCTGCGTGGAGTTTGCATGTTCTCCCCGTGCGTGGGTTTCCTCCGGGTACTCTGGTTTCCTCCCACAGTCCAAAGACATGACTGTCAGGCTACTTGGGCTGGTAAATTGTCCTTAGGTGTGAGTGGGTGTGTGGTTGTTTGTCTCGTTCATCTCTGTGTGGCCCTGCGATGGACTGGCGACCTGTCCAGGGTGTCCCCCGCCTCTCGCCCCTTGACCGCTGGAGATAGGCGCCAGCTCCCCCGCGACCCTCTGTGGAGGAATAAGCGGCTACAGAAGATGGATGGATGGATGGATGAACTGATTCCAGTCAGAATTCATCTCTATTTTTCCAAATCGAGGTTGGTTAAAGAGCTATCCCCAAATGAGGCAGACAAACATAAAAGTTATGGTATAGTTCGTTTCCTAACATAATTTTGTATAATTAATGTCACCATGGAAACGAGAAGCCTGATGTATCTTTTTTGTGCTCCCTGAAAATGTTTCCAGTGAGACGTGCAATTTGTAATGCTTCTGTATTTTCGTGTATCCTCTGCATATTTGCATAACTTTTTTTGGGGTAATTATAACGTTGCCAAATTGGTGGAGGTGTTTTCTTAATTTGCTCGTGCTTTGATTGTTTGCAGGTGTTTTCCCAAATCAGATCCATGGAAGGACAACATGTGGCACAGTCTCGAACTTGACTTAATTGAGCATTTTTTAATCTAAAAATATAATTTCTGTTGTTTTTACAAAAACAGATGTTTTCAGGGTACCTATTAAGGGATGGTCAAATAAAAAACTGCAATAAAAAGTATAATATCCCATTAGGATCTTAACCCATTATTTTAGCCACGAGTGTGCAGAAAGTGTCCCCAGACACCAAAATAATCCCCATCAATAAAAAGCTCAGTTTGGATCTCGCAGAAATACAAATGCTAAGCACATACACACATACACACACACACACACACACACACACACACACACACACACACACACACACACACACACACACACACACACACTTGTACAGCGATTCTTAACAGGATTCTGTTTAAAATTCTGTTCATTGAAGATACTCTAATAAAAAGCCCAATCAGAACCTTAACTAAAACGAATTAATGCCTAATCCACTTCAATCACATCCCAAAACCTCAATCAGCGCCACAGAAAAGCATTTCAGCACACTAGTACTGAGTTTGGTTCCCACTACTTTTGACCTGGTCAGTTTTTATCCCAGAGACAGACCCAGTGAGGACTTTAAGGGTTACCAACACACACTCACACATAGAAAGAGCACCACTCTGTTTAACAGTCACACTCGGACTCCTAAAACGATTTTTATCATAATTGCCTGCGCCCCCTAAAAATGACATTTTTATCACGGACTTCACAAAGCGAAAGTGCATTTTAATGTCCCCGCACCTTCAATAGCCTTCCTGCGCATCGTCTCTCATTTCTCATGCTGCCTCTTGGGTGTTTTTCCAGAGCCAAATTACAGAGAGAGAAAATTTATCTGGCCTTAGAACGCGGCCAAGATTGGAAAATGCTCAGTGGTGGAACGCCCTCTAAACACATGCATATTCATATGCTGAAATGCCACATCCATCATGAATTTCTAAATGAAACCTAATGTGCTTGTACATGTTATATGTCTCCTTATACAGCAGCAGCTTATGTGCACACTTTTACTATCTTAAGTGAAGCTAATGAGAATGTTGCACATTTTGTTCGTTGGACTTTTCATCTCCACAGCTGTGAGTTTGCATCCTCGACCAGGCCTGCTTTGTATTCCATCTGAGGTCAGCGATTTGGGAGCTTAGGGACGCATTGTCTGTATGAATATACAACACGGTAAACACGCACCTCAGTGCTCCCAATACTTGGCCTTGAAAAGTTATCTGTTCACCTCCTTGTGCGGCTTAAATCACAGCACTGCTATGAATATGGAAATGAAACTTTGAGGGGGTAAAAAAGGGCACGTGCTGAAGTTGCATCCTCTGTCACGAATGTGTGTGATGGAAAAATAAGACAGGGTGCCTCGACTCGGATCTGTGAAATCTCTGAACTGCCCATCAGCATAAATCAATCATAATTCACTGAAGACCTGGTGACCTCTAATGTAACAAGCTGTCACAACAAGTGTGAGTGTGTGGCTGATTCACTGCATGTCTCAGGACTTGGAATATATTTTGAACAAAACTGCTACAGAGTGACACATCCAGCATGTGCATGTGCATATGTGACATTTGGCAGCGTATTAATTCCTTATAGACTTCCTGTGTGTTTGTTGGCAGTAGGCAGCCTACTTGTCGTGTCCCACTGTGAAAGGAGATTTCCCAGTGACATCCTGAACAGCAATCAGCTCACAATGTTATGGACTATTTCCCAAATTTGTGTTGCCGTTGAAGGCTTTTTTTTTATGACAACTGGAAATTGCTTTAGATTGCACTTAGCTTCAACATGCATGCAACCAAATAATAAAAAAAAAACAAAAAAAAAACAACAAAAAACATCACCCTCCTAAAATTCTCACATCTACCAAATTCCCCCTCTTCAAATCACGTTGCCATCTTTTTTCCATGATGCTTCATTATATAAAATGCAGGAAATAAACGAAGCGGAGAATGACTCATGCTTTTTCAAGTTGCTTTATTTCCAAACTGGAGGGGGCTGATGACAGATGGAAGATTGTGAAGCTTAGACCGAGCAGTTTGGGTCCAAACACAGTTGAGGGAAGAGACAATATAGACAGTTTCTGGGGCGGATGGCGATCAAGAGGCAAATGAATGCATCTGTCACCTTTCAGATTTAAAATCTTCTTTTTAAAAAGTTAACAAAGCAGCAGTTTAACAGTGTGAGACTGTAGTTGGTAAGTTTGTGTAGTTTTGCAATGTATATTATTTGGAAACAGCCCCTGTGGTTTATCTTCGCTATATTTTTGTAGCTAAAGCTTTTTTGATTTCGGGGAGAGGACATAACTGTTTTAAATGACTGGACAGAATAGTTAAACAAGTGTGTGGAGCTCCAGCTCTCATCTATTTGATTTAATCAGTAGCTTGAATCTCTGAGCAGCTCTGTGTGATATGGATTGCAGCTTTAACGTCCTGCAAACCATTGACATTTTCATGCTCGATTACTGTTCCGAGTACAGTTTGACAACAGTAGCAGAGGAGAGATTTCCCTCCTGCAGAATGCTGGATAAATTGTACATCCATGAATGTGCTTGTGTCTCCGGTGAAACATTTTATGGCACTATAACTAGATGAAACAACGACAACGTTTGTATTTTAGGTTTTGCATTATGCACAATAATTTTTTTTTTTTTTTGATTTTGGACACAAACTCAGATATACATCAGTCTCAAGAAGCATGAAATTGATGGCAAAGCCAGATTTTCTCTAGAAATGAAAAATCTGTACAGAGTTCAACCTCTTTGATCGGTTTGCTTAATTCTCTGAATAGAAGCACAGTAACTCAACAATAAATAGGTAACAGACAGAAAACAGAGCAGTTTGAAATAAATTATAGCATTTTTCAATCTGTGCCTCCTATCACACACACACCTCTCAAAAAACAGAACAAATATGAAAACTAAACAGAACCAGTGAGTCAGGCTGGTGTTCTACGAGGCTCTTTGGTCCCTTAAGGATGGTCACTAAAAAGCCATGCACTTGGATAACAACATGGATAAACACTGACTTTCTGCTTGGTAAGACTGTCTCCATGTGATCTCTGCTTCTAGCAAATCTGGTCTCTGCTGTCATCATTATTACAGTAAATCTGTAGGTGATCACAGCCAAAGGAGGCACTGACACTTTCTACAGGAAAAAATTAAACACTCATGCAGACACCCACACACACACGCACGCACACACTCATACAGGTCAGCAGAATTAGACAATTAAGAAATTGGTGTGTTGCTGCTGACAGCCCTTGTCCCAAAGAGTCAATAAGCCTGCGTGGCGTCCACATTTAAACACATTTTCTGTTCGTCTTTCTCACCACTGTCAATAATTTCTCCATCCATCTTTTCTTGCCTCCCACTAACAACCTAAAGGTGCCAACACGGAGGTCCACTGCAGGCGACGATGTGCCCGAGGTGCTGCTAAAGAGCCACTCAGCCACATGGTTCTCAGTTTAATAAAAAGGTGTAATTAAGGGTAACATCACACATCCATAACTGCATTGTTCATCTGTCCTTTATAGTCACTGTAAATGTCAACCTGGTAAATACTGCTGCTTATCAGGAAGCAGGGAAATAGTGTTTAAATAGGAATCTATTTTTTATGTTTTGTCTTCAACAAACGCACCTCCCACAGGATACTTGGAATGAGCTCTGATGGAAGTTTAAGAAGATCAAAGCAGTTTTGATTGTTGCTTAAAGGTCCAAAGTCTGAGGCAGCTCCTTGGAAGAGTTCCTCAGTCTGTCAATCCGTCAGTGTGACTCCAGCCAGACACAGGAAACAACAAGAGAACGATGGAGCTCACACCATCTTATATCTGCTTTTCACTAACATACATTTTCCAAAATAGTCCAAAATAACCACTTAGTTAGACTCTGAAGTGCAGGAAAGGTGAAAGACAAGACTCATGTATATTTTTGAGTCCTGAAAAGCTGAGCGCAAGGTGGCTTTCCACATGAAAGTCCACAAGCTTAGTCTGAAAGAGTGGCCTTGTTTGTGCTATCACATCTGAGATCGTTTGAAATCTTCTCTTGTTGTTGCTCTTTAAAATCAAGGAACACATGTTTGCCCTGCAGCCGGACAAATTAAGACTGCAGACGTAAGAAATCACCGCTAACCTTGTGTCCTCCTTGTGCTCTGTACTGATAAATAAAAGGCCCCAGGCTCACCGGAATCTAAGGTCACTTGCCTTCTATAGTCATTAGTTCTGGAGTACTTATAAAACATTATATATATTAAAATGTCTATTTGAACTGGAAAGTTAATTCTTTGTGTTTTTTTCCTGCTTGTTCATGAGTTGTGTGTACATTTCTTTAGTGATGTTGCAACACTTTGTCTCTCAGCCTTGTTTCAAAAGTAAATCTGATCTGCTGATAAAATGTTGCATTCAAAATTGTATCAGCAATGCTGAAGTGCTAAGCAGTTTAAGGCAGTCAGCCTGCCTTGACTCCTGTTTTCATCTCACACACTATAAAAATTTGTGTTTGTCAGCTGCAAGCAGCGATTACACAGTCCAGGTTGCCTGTTTGCACATTGTGGCTGAAAAATCATTTAAATTTTACACTGGAATCTCCACAGTTCAACATGTTTTTTTAAACAGCCCTTTAAGTGCTTTGAAAAATAGAAATGGTTGTTCTTTTATGCCTCAGAAAAATGTTTTTTTTTTTTTTTTGTGGGTGTGTGTGTGTGTGTCTATGCCTCACACAACATATTCATATGCTAAAAGAAAGTACCCTTGGTGCTTCTGCACAATATCTTTTTGAAAGCCTTTCTGAAGTCTTTGTTGAAGATGGTGTAAATGACTGGATTGAGGCAGGAGTTGCAGTAGCCAATCCAGAAGAAAAATGTAAAGAGTGGATCTGGGATGATGCAGGTCTCTGGGCAGACTGCTCGTAGGGAGTAGGAGAAGAAGAAGGGGAACCAGCACACCACAAACACACCGATGACCACCGCCAGGACGAAGGTGAAGCGTTTCTCTCTGTTGACCATTGCTTTGCGCCTCGCCGCTCCAGGGTTGCTTTCTGTTTTTGACTTCCTCCCTGGCATCAGCCGAGCCCCCTTTGAAGTGGCGATCATGTCACGGTAGCGCTTGACAGAAGCTGGAGAGTTGATCCCCCCTCCAGCAGGTGACCCTGGCATGCTGGCGCTGCCGCGACCCCCTCCCTGGCTGTGCTCCAGATCGCTGTCTGTGCTTGAGCTGTCTCCATTGTTATTGTCTGCCTTTTTTCCTTTTCCTTTCTTGCCCTTCTTGCCCTCCTCTTTAGTTTTTGGTTCAGACTGGGGGGCAGAGGAAGGGCTTGAAGGGCCATGAGGCGAGGTGTCCAGAGGGGTGACAGGAGACATGGCTGGGGATGGGTATGGGGGCTGCAGGAGGTTATTAGTGGTGGGGTTTGGGGAAGTTTGAGAGTCTCCTGGGGAAGGGGAAGGGGTGATAGCGAGGGTGGGAGGTCTGGTGTTTGAGGTTTTGTTGGAGGAAGGAGGGGTGCTCTCCTCATCGTCCTTCCCGTTGGCTTGTATGTGTCGTGGGGGCTGACTCGGTGTTGCACAGCCGACCCCGTCCTTCCTGGGCTCTCCTGGTGGACAGCGTGTCCTCTGCTTGGCTATTTGGTAAATTCTTACATACACCAGGATCATGATGAGGCAGGGGGCAAAAAAGGAGCCTATGGTGGAGTATAAGATATACCAGCGCTCATCATTCAGCTGGCACTGAGGTCCCCTGTTCCCTGGGTCGCTGCCCTCACTCTTGTTCAGTGAGAGCAGTGGAGGGAAGGAGATGACAGCAGAGATCAGCCACACCACCACTATAGCGCCTTTGATGCGTCTGGGAGTCCGCTGGCGTCCATAGGTGACCCTGGAAATTGACAGGTAGCGGTCCAATGAAATGGCGCAAAGGTGCACAATGGAAGAAGTGCAGAAGAGCACATCAAGGGCCAGGTAGATCTCACACCACAGAGACTTAAAGTACCAGTAGCCAAGTAGTTCATTGGCCAGAGAAAAGGGGATGATGAGAGTGGCCACTAAAATGTCTGCAGCAGCCAGCGACACCAGGAACAAGTTCTGCGGACCCCGCAGGGACCGACTGGTCAGGACAGCGATGATGACCATGATGTTTCCAACAATGGTGAAGACAACCATCAAGGTTATGGCGGTAGCAAAGGCCGCCGTGGCTTCGGGGGAGTAGGGGGCGAGCGCTCGGACGCTCTGGTTGCAGGGCGCGGAGGGTCCGGCTGCGCCTGCGCTGAGGTTCCAGCCGCTCTGCACCGTGGAGCAGCCGCCGTCCAGAACTGAGGCCATGCTCGGGTTATTTCTCTAGACAAAAAAAAAAAAAAAAAAAAAACATCACTAGGTTACAGAAAAAAAAAACTATTTCAATAATTTATACATTTGCACTAAATTTAAACTGAATACAAATATTTACCTGAGTTGTAGTTTTGTCACTGGGTTTGCAAACAGAGTCCTTGGACCCTCCGCTGCAGCTTTTCCATGTTATGTACAGAGAGCAGTCCGGGCAAAGCGTCCGAACACTGTTCTTATTATTAATAATATTATTATAATGAAGTCAGCCCACTTTGTAGAACCGTTTCTTCCCCATTAAAACCTGAAACGCGGTGGGTCAGCCCTTAAAGTCATAAAAGCAGTCCGAAAACTTATTTTACCCCACTGGTTGGTGGGTTACTACCTTTAATTATAAACGGTCTAATTAGGTTAGATAAAATAAACAGAAGAGACTGGGTCAGAGGGAATCAGCGGCTCGTGCAGTCCGTGCGTCCTCATTTGGAGACTCGCGCGCGTTCATCGGATAAATAATTCATTCACAGCCGGAATAAAGTGGCATATTCTCAATGACTCACTGATAAAATGCACTTTTTAACTTTAAAAGAGAGGTTGCAGCTATAGTTTCTTTCAGTCAATGGAAGAAAAAAGGACGTAAAGTGAAGCTCTCCAACCCTGCGCACTGAGCCAGATGTGTTTCCTCTCCTCTAAAAAGATCTCCGTTCAGCAGCGTAGCCCCGAACGGCTCAACAGTGAGGGGGTTTTGGGATCCTTAGTTCTGTAGAAGTTGGCCGGGATGGCTCGATCCAGCTGCTCCGACGGCGCACATCCTCGCCTTTCCTAACAGACGCGCAGCAGCATCTTCTCCGAGCAGGACCTTCCGACGAAATCTAATAAGTGGGGTGCCTCCCATCTCCCTCATGCGCTTCTTTCAGAGCTGGTGATGTCATTGTGGAGCGTCATGGGATCCTTGCTTTCTTCATCTCTAACCCCTCCACACACACCCCACCCCCTCTCCTAGAGCTTTATATCGAAACCCAAACGGCTCAAACGCCAATAGTTTTATCAGTGATGTTTTGCTGTTTGGCTCTTCAGTCAATTAACTCCCCAGGACGCGCAGAGGTCCAGCTGAGAGGTGATGCCATGCGCTTTACAGGAAAAACACTCTCTGACATTATTCTCTCGTGGCTCTTAAAATGTTTTTTATAGTTTGACCACCTAGCTCCTTTATAGCTGGTTTAAACTTTTGCACTGAGGTCATTCAAGAGCAGCTAGAGGATTTGATCTGACAAAACCTTTAAGATGCTGATATTTTGTTAGATTAGGAACATCTGAGTGACCAAAGGACTTTAGTCAAGCCTTGGCGCTGAGGCGGTGATATGTTCTTATAAACTGCTACACCAATACAAATATTCTGGTGTTTTAATGATGAAACCAGTGCAACTTAAATGAGTGAACTCATTTAAAAAGAATTAAAAAAAAATGAATGCATCACACTAGTGGTCCACCCTCTGGATTAGACATCAAAAGGTTATCATTTTATGCTATAAAATCTAATTTTGCAAACAATTTTGCAGAGTTAAAGTGATGAAATCTAAACTCTCTTCACAGCTCTCCCTTCTCTCTGTAAATACACATTACCTTCCACCTCTGCTGATGTTGCAAGGTGCAGGGCATGGGGTTTCAGTCTCTCTCTCTCTCACTCTGCTAATGCATTTGCATCATCACTTGACTTCTGTTTAAATCTGTCTGCACTGAGAATCTCACTGCACTTTCTCCCTGGACAGAAACATCCATGACATCCCCTGTGATTGGTTGCCCACTTGAGATCAAGTGTCTGACTGTTCAATTATCAAGTGAAACCTACATCATGCCGGCTGTTTTTAAGCCAAACAGGAGCAGAAGTGGTAGGTGGCCCCTGTTATCAAACACACACAAGAGCACAATACTCCAACATACATTAGCCTGTCGTGCACACACAGTCTTATGAATGGTGTGTGAGTAGGAAGCTGTGTTTACTTGTTTTTGTTGTGCATCCCCCCCACACACATGGCTGCTTTAATGAGGGAGAAGCTCAGCCAGCCACCAGTGGAATTACAATTGGGAGGCCTGCTCACTGATTGCGTGACCTGCGCAGCAGCCAATAATGGCTGTACGTTTTTGCTCTCACTATTCTAAATATAAAGGCCTAGAGAATAAAGCTTTTAGCAGGAGAGAGCTCTCCAATCAAGTGCGTCTGTTTTCGTGGGTTAGTAACACACACAAAATGCATTTTGGGGTTGAGGGGTGTGTCACTGATTCCAAGGTTACAGAGGCTGAGCAGCACATAGCGTTCAGTGAACATACACACTGCCTCTCAAGTGCTTGTTGTGTAAGAGCATGTACACGCACACACACGCACACATACACATGCTCACTCGTATGGCACACAAGCCTGGAGGTAATTCTGCTGTCATGGATCACCCACAACGGATCAACAATCCCCGCTCGACATCCGGACAGGGAAAAGCTGTGCTTAGTCTGGAAAAAGAGAAAACTTCTTGTACTTTTTCCATTGTTTGATTCTGTTGAAAATAACTGAGAAGGCAAAACGTGTGTAACAACTTTAACTTTAATTTGATCACTGCAGTTTGACCTATGGCAGGTCACTGCTGGGAGTTTATGCACAATAGGGTTCAGGTCAAGATCAGTGAGAGGACACATCCTGTCCTTTTGATTATTTTAGACCTTGAGACCTTTTAGAGCCCTGGCCCCAGTTTGCTGTGTTTCTGTTTGCCTTGGTGCATCTATTTTTAGTGCCTTATTAATTTCTAAAACTTGAGGGAGCACAGATGTCTTAGAATTGAACTTTGAATTAGGCTAAAATTCAGAAGCGGTTGCAAAAATTAAGCTGCAAGTAAGTCCCGCAAAGAATTATTGTCCCTACTTAAGACGTAACAATATTTTTACTCATTTCTTGTGAAAAAAGTAAAAAGATTATGTGTTTATGCCTTTAGTTTTACCCCTTCTGCAGGATTAGGTGCTATTTTTGTTTCCTGTGTGTGTGTGTGTGTGTGTGTGTGTGCGTGCGTGTGTGTGTGTGTATAACCTGCAAAGAATTAGAGGGAATGTTGTCAAATGGTCACACAGTAATTTTCCAAAACGCATTTGCAACAGGAACACCCGCTGCTTCTGTGTATGTGCATATATGTTGGTGCAAATGTGTGCATGTTGTAATCCCTCAGCTCCCATTATCACGCACATGTTTCCCTCACCTGGGATTTCTCTCTCAAGTGACAGAGTCCTCAGCTGTGAACAGCAAACCCTGCAAAACTCCACGTCCAGAGGAAGTGGGATCTCAGTGCTAATCCCTAATCTGACACACTCTTGCTTTTGTTACTAAGATGCAGACATTATACGCATGCAAACACACACACACACACACATATGCCATCAGTGGGTATTGCCACAGCTTAATATAATATGATTAGGCCTGACAGTAGTTTAATCCGGACTCAAAGTGTGACTAATAGTTTGAGTCTGTTTTCATTAGGGAGGCTGATTGATAAAAGGATGAAATGAATACGACAAACCTAATGAGAGGCACTGAAACAGAAGAAAAGGTGGGATTGTTCTGCTTCCAAGGTTGAATAAATGACCACCTGAAAGGACATGAGACAGATTAGGACATGCGTTGTCCTGATCAATAAAAACAGGGCTGTCTGATTGAGTAAACAGGATGCTGGCGTCATCTACTGGATGCTGACAAAACTCCTGGTTGGGTTAGAAGCTGCCACTAGAGGGCGCTGGCGCACTAAAAACTGAAACACAGCTTTTGCTTACAGACTTCAACACTGGAGCAGAAGTGGTCTGACCTTTAATTTAGAATAATCTAAATGAGTTATAAATATAAATATCATAAAGATACTTAAGTAAAAACAAGACATGTATGTAAAAATGTGTAATCCTCTAATCAAAACTCAGCCTAAAATGCATGAAAGTCAAACAAAAGCAATAAAACCACTTTGACTGAAGGGAAATGGTTTGTAACTAACGCATGATTGAACTACATGTCTGTGTATTTGCATTGGGTGAAGCTAACTTCATTATTTACTTCTTTCTGGATGTTCTGGACCTTGAACCGACCTTCCTTGAGTTTCACATGATTACTAAACACACGGACCATTTAACCAGGTTGTATTAAGAAATATTCTTGACTCATTTCTGTAACTGTCTCTCTTGATCTTCTGTTAGGACTTGCATGAAAATCTGATTAAGCTTTGTCATAATTGTGCAAACAGACAAGCCTTCATGTCATAACATTAACAAGACTTCACAAATTAGTCACTGATGGCCATACCCTGTTTGAATTATTTAAGTGATTTCTTAACAATTAATCTATTATTGAGCATTTAAGGTTGGTAAGACCTGCAATTCAATGAAATCTCTCTGATGGAGCTTTTAAAGGCTAAAAAACAAAATGTAAAACAAACTGCAATAGATAAAAACATGGATGAGAACAGGAAAGTTTGTAGAACGCTAAATTGCAGAATATTTCTAATAAGAAATAAAAATTAAACTTTGTAGTCAACATTGATCATAATGCCAATTTAAAATGTTGTTTGTTTAAAATAAATAGGCTGATCTTTAAAAAAAATGAAGGAATTTAAATGAAGTACTAGATAAAAAAATGTAGAAGTTAAAACAATTATGTTTGTGTTTAATAATCACAGCATACTGACGGATGCCACAAATCAAAACTACATATTTTGGGGATTTAGGCTGAAGTGAGTTATTCATCTTAACCCAAACATGGGAAGTTTGAGGGGCAATTTTCCATTTTCTGTTTGGAAAAATGTGGTGAATGGAAAAAAAAAGAATTTGAATGTAACAAATTGTGTTGAGCAAGGGGTACTATCATATCAGGGGGAAGTGTTTGTGTGTGTGTGGGAGACAGAGGTGTGGGTGGAACAGACATGTGGGTGGCAGAATGTGAGGAAGAGGTAGAGGTGTCATCTGACTTAGCAGTATGTTGAAGATTTTCACAAGATATAAATTACTTCAACTGTTGAAATTTGACTTCTAATCTGTGTGAAACACACACACACACACACTTCCCAATTTCAAAGCTGAACAATTTTGCCAAACTTCTAACCATTTTTTTCTACAAAAGTGGGCGATAATATTTTGATGTTAGTGTTTGAGGTCGAACGGACTTCAGACTGTGAAATCCACTCTCTGCAAGATAATCCTCTGAAACACTCAGCAACAACCAGCTTTAATATCTCCTGATTCAGCAAGAGTGAATTAAAGGGCCTCAGGGTCAGTGTGTGGAAATTATGCATTTGCAATGAGCTCCGTGAACCCACTGCAGCACACTCAGGAAGCAGCGCTCTCAGAATACCGTGTCCAACTGGAGAGCCTGCATTTGATGACTAATGGATCCATTTTCTAGAAAGGATTAGCTGAAATGTGTTTAAACATGTATAAAAATCAAGTTAATTAATAAAGTACTAGTAAACAAATGTGTTCTCCAGCAAGTTTTTTATTTCTGTGGGAAAGAGAGGAACGGGCCAAAAACTTGCAGGTATAAAGTGCACAGATCAATTATAGTAACACTGTCATAACAAATCATAAATAAATAACTATTTACAGGATAAAAACTTCACATTAAAGTGAACTTCATCTTATACACAGACTGTGGTTAGTGAGTTTCTAAAAATATAAATTAATTGAGTTCACTATTGCTTTAGTAGTTAACTGTTGTCTCAAAAAGACCTTGTGTCACAGTGGCTCCAGCTCTGAGGGAATGGCTTCAGGTTGAAAATAAAAACAGCCCTTAGAGGAAAAAAAAAAACAAAAAAGAAAAACCTGGCACATAAATCATACAAATTAACAGAAAAACAAATGCTTTCCCTCAAGTGTAGGGAAATTACTCCACAGCTGCTCCAACCTGATGGTTCTGGACCACTTATTCATATTGTTATTATTAAAGCAGGCATTTACACAGACAGCTGCTTTTTGTTGAATAACAAACACTTCTGTCAGTTTCTGTTTCATGAAAGGAATTCAGCCATGTGATGCCAGCAACACAAGCAGCTTTTCTCTGAATTCACAAAGTTTATCCTTGAAACATACCCGTTCCTGAAGTACAAACGGAATCTTTGTTTGAGTCCTGATAATCATCCGACTCCAGCACAACGCCACAAGGTTGAAGAGTCACTTATATAAAGTCAAATTCCTCAGTGTTTGAGTGTTTTGGTTTTTTTTTCATCCCTGACAGAGAATGTCAGTCTCAAACTGCAGCAGCTGCCCCATAAAAGCCAGGTTGGGGGAGATGACGTGACGACGTTGCTTCACAAAGTCAAAGGCCTCCTCCAGCCGGACACGCTGCGTGTGCATGAGGTAGGCCAGACAGATGGTGGCTGAGCGGGAGATGCCTGCCTGACAATGCACCAGCACCCGACCACCACTCTGCTTCACCGAGTCTGTGGGAGGAACCGGAAGAAACAAAAGAAAGGAAATGCAATCAATATATTGCACTTGATTTCACATCAAAACTTAGCAGAATAAACATCCTTATTGTTTTGTTGAGTTCTTCTGCATCACTTTTTTTTTTTTTTTGCAAAACAGTGGTGTCAAAATAAGCAAAAGAGGCAACTTTAGGAGTTAATAAATGTATTATCTGTAACTTGCGCAGCATAATCCCACTGTTTTGTAAACAGATTATTAACAATGTTTGTTCATCAGATTCTGGCTCATAAGCTGCTTAGAAATGTTGGGTTGCATTTCTTATTAAATTAGGCCATTTTAAGGTCTCCCAGTCTTTAAACTTGACATTTCAGTGAACAAATACAAAGACTGGGCTTTCACTTCAGGGTCATTCTGTAGCAGGTGAAAGGAGCTCACCGATGAAGGTGATGGCTGTATGAAAACAGGCCCTGATGTCAGCGACCAGCGTATCCTCCACAGTAAGTCGAAGGTACTTGAATTCCCCCTCGTAGAAGTTGGGACAGGTGGAAGACACGTTTAGGACAGCTGTGATGCCCGCTTCTGCCAGAGTCTCTTTACGGGAGGAGTGGACGGCACTACCCAGAAACAGAAAGGGCAGCAGCTCCACTGGACCATCCTGAAATTTACAATCAAGTTGACCTTTAGTCACACGAATAGCCTTTTAAAGCACTGTTTGATGATCATAATAAATCCGACTGTACCTGATCATACGCTGGAGTCCTCCGGCCAGTGGTTATTGGCTCTGGGTCCACTGGAGAGAAGTGATTGCTGGGGGAATTATAACAAAGCTCCGGAAAGGCCTCAGAAAATCCCTCAAATCCACCTGAATGGAGTTCAGAAAGTATTAACTCAACAGCCACGATTATTCTTGAATATGTGAAAGCAATTCAAAATTTATTTTTTTAAATTTAGAACCTAAATAATTTGTTTGTGTTAGCTCACATTTAAGATGTCAGCTCATATAATCAAGTATAAACAAGTCAGACTTTAAAATGTCAGAGTTTGCGTTTTAAACGTGTTTTCACCTTGCAGAAAGCAGATCTGCGTCTGAACCTCGTTCTGCAGGGCGGCGAGCAACATCTGGGCCACACTCTCCGACTTTAGCTCGGCCAACGAGCGGCTTCTCTCGTCCACTACCACCACCGGGCAGAACCCTCCGCCCCGGAGCCGGCTCAGCAGCGACTTGTCCGGGATGAGCCACTCCAGGGCCACCACCGAGCTCTTGGATCTCCGACGCAGCATTGAGTTCCAGTTGACGTTTCGGGACTCGCAAATGTGAGCCACGGAGAAGTCGAGGAAAGGTCTACAGTCCAGAACCACACACCCGCCAGAGGTGTACTGTTCCCGGGGGGTCCTGAGGATGTGGACCAACTCATTGCCAGTTATTTCCAGTGTTTCACTGCTTGAAGTCATGACTTAAAATTAGCAAAATAGATTAACTTTAAAATAAAATTGGAGAGTTTTGATTAAAAATGTAGTTTTAAAAATTGCACAAAATTAAACAAAATAGTTTGAAAAGTTAAACAAAAGAAATAAATTTGGAGAGCACTTGAACTCTCCCTTACGTCGGATTAAACCAGCTTTAGCTTCGTAGTTTCACTTGTTCATTGATAACAGCTGCGAACGGGGCGGAGTCTACAGTGGTACTTCCTCTTTTTCCATTGAGGGAACAGTTACAGGCGGAATGCCCAAACATGGTCGGCCCGGTACCCTTCATATTGGCGCTGACGTCAAATCTGAGTTTCCTACCGCGCACGTGGTCTTATGGGGTTATCCAGTGTGTTTTGGTGCGAATGACGTTGTGCTGCGAGTTAAAAGCTAGAAACGGCTGCCTGTAGAGGAAAAGTCGAAGGCAAAGTTTTGTCATTTGGGTTTAATTAATGCTGTGCTGCTCTCAGCTGTGAAAAAGTGTTTGCTACTTGTTCCATTAGGGTCACAAACAGATGGAACACTTTCTCTTAGTGCCCAACCTGTGTTTTTCTCAGGTTATCATGCATTCAACTTAAGAAAAGGTTGAAATGTCTTCCTAAAATAAAATTTTTTAGGCTTGTACAGTCAATAATATATTGCAAGTTGTTTTTTTTAAATTTTATTTCTGTCATAGGACAAACTAAACAGAAATTAAATGAAAGCAAATTCCAATAACATACAGTATGAACAATGTCCTGTTTTCCTTCTAGTGTACAGACACTTGTTTACACTAAGGCAGATTTTTATTTTAAAGAAACTCTTAAAAATTCCAGTAATATTATTGGCCTAATATTTTTCAGAATTTTACCACACGTTTAGACCTTTTTTAAATAGTGTAGTTAGTTGCAATTTTCTTCTTGTTTAAATAAATGGTGATAAACAATGTTATTTTAACAACATCTGTGGTCATTAGGTAGGAAAAATAGGGAGGTCAAGGACAGAGTCAAACTAAACTTTAATAAGTCAATATTTTAAAGACAACTACTCCACTTCTACATAACTAATGTGAAAAAATAAAACAGAAGTTTCTAATTTAGGTGAGGAGTCAGAGTAGATGCCTTTCCACTCCTGATAATACAGTAACTTTGTGTGCACTGTGGGTAAGTTGGTATCATAGGGTGTAATCTGACGTCTTTGTCCTCGTTTCCTCAAAGCCCACGCTAAAATCTCTCTGCCTCCCCACAAAAAATCTCCCACTCAAACCTCTGACTGTCTTCATGCTCCCACATCCCGTCCTCCCCTGCTTCACTGCTGCCTGCTACTCCAGTAGCACAGCCACTTGTCATCCCATTTCCCTGCTGAGGCTGCAATTTCAATCCTCTGCAGTGCACACACTCACACACTTTGCTACACACTTCATCATGGCTGTCAGAGGAGCCGCTGAGCGAGCATTCACTGTAGCCTCAGCCTGTACTTTGGGTTTAAACACGTTGGTGCAAGCCTGGTGAAATGTTGAGGTCTGCTCGGTTGGAGGATGGTGACGTGAGTGTCTTTGCATGTCGGAGTCTTAAAGAGTGCTTTCTTTTCTCTTTTTTTTCCCCCTGTATTCGCCCCCATGAAAGCAAGCCCCACAGGAAGCAACACAAACATCCTGTCATAATCCATGCAGACCTCATCCTCCACACACACACACACACACACACACACACATCGTCACACTGTTTTCGTCACAACTTCTTTTACAGCTGCCATGGCTCATAACCCAAAACACTTATTTGCATTCAGGAATTCTTGAAAAATGTCCCTGAAAACTTAAATCATGATTCAGGATTTATCAGGTTATTTCTTGGTTGTGGTGATTCATTCAGTATCAACAAGTTTCATTTTCAGTTTTGTAAACAATATCTTATCTTCCCCATGACAGAATGTTGAAAGGCAACTTTAAATTTGCTGCTGCTGCTGATAATAATTTAACTCATCTAACAGGAAACATGACATCAAGCACCACACAGAACTCAGTCACAAACAGAATACTGAGGCTTAGTGACACATAAAGTTGACTCAACTCATATACGTGACTATTTATGAATCAGTTTAAGTCATCAAAAGATATTTTAATATCAGTAATAATTTAAAGTCACAGAAATATGAACACATCAAAAACGTATGATCTGAATGAGTAACTAAACATCAGCAGAACCTCTGATGAAAACATCTGCTGCTTGCTTTTAGCCTCTTTTCCCAGCGAAGGGATTATCTAGGATAAATTGGATGGCCTGGGCTATTAATCTGAAAAACACTGTAATCCAGGAGATTGACTTCATCCCTGACTTTTTCTTAAATACCCACGTGACATCAGCCTCTCTTCATTCAGAGGGAACATGTCACTGCTGGGTTCTGATGTGTTCTGGCAAGTACAGCAGTTCAAACAGTTTCTGATGGGGTTTTGTGTTTTGGTCATTCTGGGTTTGTAACACCATGAACATTCTAACCAATAAGGTCTCTGTATTTCTCCACATTGCAAATCCCTTATATATTTATTTTAATATTATTAAAAACCAACATCTACAATGTACCTTTGTTTTCCTGAGTATTACCGTATTTACATATGACCAAAATCTATTCTCACTTCTGTTATGTGACTTGACACCTCAAACTGGGAAACTTATTAACCCACAAAACAAAATGCGTAAACTGAAGTGAGAAAACACTTCCTGTCTTTTAAAGGTTGAGGTGTGTTCATTACACGATGTTTTGTGTGTATTTTCCCTCCCTCTTCCTCCCTTTCCGTTCCAATGCTGCTTGTTGCCGATTCATCATCATTCTACAAAACAAATCACAGAATGAAATTCTTTAAGTAACTCTTTAAGTTAAATATTGTCTGCTGCTTACTGTTTACACTTTAAACATGTTTAAGTGATGATCACCTGCTGTTTGTATGCCTAACTAACTGATGTCACCTCCTGGATGTGAAGATACCTTCAGAACAACCAGCTTCATGGTTTACTAAATTAAACTGTATTCACTCAGCCCAACAAATCAATAATCAAACCACCAGACAACGGATTCATTCGTCACTCATCTTGCGGTTTGTCATTCACTCTCTTTGCTCCATTTAACATCAACCTCTGTCTGGTTTTCACCCCTCCACCCACTTGTTTTCTCTTACCCCAGGACGACTGTGAGGCCTACGCTCACTGTCAAAGTCAGCACCGTCACCATGGCGATAAGCGCCACCAGCATGTCCTCTGTAGGTTGAAAAGGTGAGTAGTTGTCATCACGAGGAAGAGAGGGAAGAGTGACGGAGGTTTGGTGTGTTTGGTGAGGCAAAGGGGTGACTGAGAAGGAGGAAAAAATAGAAGGTTATTCATTTGTAGTGCAGCATTTCTTACAATGACTTACAACTTTTGCCATGTTAAAGTCAAGGACATTTCTTGGAGTTTTCTAAAGGTTTCTGTTTGCTGGAAAAGGAGTGAAATTGTAAGTCAAATCGATCTTTAGATGTAGGTTTTTATTATTACTAAAAAGGACAATAAACTTTAGGTTTAAGTTTAAGTAAATAATCTAATTCACACTAAAAAATTAACATTTCTTTTTTAGCATCCTTGACAGAAATTAACCAAAAAGTGTTTCACTATGAAATGTAATAACACCAACAAATCACACTGCTACGATAACAGAAAAAAAAAAAAAAAAAAACATTTATAAAAGCAAATAAATACATAAAGTTAGATTCAATTTTTAGTTTAAAACTTTTCAAAGTAAAAGTCTTCAGCAGCTTTTTAAAACAATCTAAAACAAGCAATAAAATGCGGGAAAAATTAGATCCATCGAGAAGCTGAGATGCAAATACATGAAAATAACTGTTCTAATTAAAAAGCATGAAGAAAATTATTAAAAAATAAAAAATCCTTGTAGAAAAAAAACAGGCACACTGAATCTGGCTCACCTCCACAGCACAAAATGAGCATGTATTTAACTCATTAAAAGACATAAAATAACTGGAGTTTAATTTCTACAGTAAACCTAATTTATGTCTTTGATAGTTAATTTTTCTATTATTCTTACAAAATGTCCAATTTAGTAGCATCTGCTCCAGAATTAGAACAAAACAGGGACATTTGTTCAACTTCACCTTGTGATAAGTATTGATGGCTGACAAATGTTATTTGAACTGTGGAAAAAGATAATCTGATCTGATTAGTGTTGACTGACTGTCTTATTTGTAGCCACATGTATGAGTCTACCTGTGAGCAGGAAACTGACTCGATAGAAGACAGTTCCACTTTGGTCTTGCAAAGAGCAGCGATATGTTCCTTGTTCATCCAAATGCAGCTGATTCAAGACCACAGATGAGTCAAATGTCACCACCAAGGCTCTGAAGTCATTTTCATCCAGCTGTGTGCAAAAAATAGGAAGTGATAAATGCAAGTTAGTGGGTATAAAAGCTGGCAGATCATAAAAATGCTTGTTAACATTGGTACTACAACTAAATATGGGATGAAATGTGACATTTAGTATGTGGGGGGGGTTACACAAAGTGGGTAAAAAATGGGTATACTGAGGTAGTTTTAATGTTGCTATTCATGCTTTTTTTCTTGTTTCAGTGTGCCATCTGTGAGAACCTTTTTAGTTCCTGGCTTTCCTGGTGCCCAAGAGTAGTAGTACTCTGGACTTCCTAATAGAAGCTTATGCCATGGAAGAAAACAGTTCAACACTGCCTGTCCACCCTGCTCTGCTTCCACTGGAAACACTGGAAAAATATTGAGATGAGGAAACACAGGAGATTGTTTTTTCTTGCACATCTGGATTATTTCTATAATCTTTTTCACTAGCCCTGCACATGGACAGGCAGCAGCGCCTTGCTCAAGAACACATTTCTGCACTCGTGACAAAATGTTTTTATAAATTCGGAAGAATGACGCATTCCTGTCATGTCAGTGGGACTCCCTCTCATCCCCACATCCATCCACTCACAAAGATCATACACAAACACAGATTAAAAAATATACCGCCACAGTCCTGCTGGCCTGAAGGAGAGGGACAGATGTACATCATGTACTGGCAAGAGATGCAGTCTAGTACCCTTCTATGCAGAAGCCCTGAAAACCACACAAACGCGTGTGTCTCATAAACACTGACTCAACATGGTCAATACAAATCAATACTGATGGAGGACTCAGACAAAAACAACTTACCACACATGTTGGGGCACAGTCCTGAGGGAGAAACAGATAAATCATCTGAAACTAATGCACAGCACTGAACTGCATAAAGTGCTCTGGCTCAAACTGAGCAGAACACTGTCTTTCAATCTGATTACCATCAGGGATGAAATTGTCCAAGTGTTTCTCTAAGATCTTCCTGCCTTTCTCCATGATCTGAATGGTGTCAAACGTTAGAGAGCCTTTAAAATATAAAATAAATCAGATTTCTGGTTACATTTGATGCAAAGACAGAAATACAATCCTACTACTGACTACTGTGTTTTGTTACAACCCCATTTAGAAACATTTCTATTCATTTGAAAGAAATGTCTTTTAATCAAATATTTTATTTCTCACCAGTATGGTCTGATTTCAAAAAGCGGTCAAATTCACTCTGGTACTCAGTTCTGGCTCTGTAGAGAGTGGTGGGATCTGAGAATGTGGGGGAAAATTGTGACAACATTCTAGAAAGATTTTAAAAAACCAAACATGAAATCCAGGCTGACGATCTCACCAATGACCCCCTTTTGTGCTTGGCTCGTCTCTTTGTAGGTCACATAGGATTGGTCACAAATTTTTTGTAGTTCAATCTGGTCATTCACTGTGGGAGCAGACAAGATGAAGTCCTCGTGCATGCGCGTGACAGTGCTGTCACATTGGAGGCAGGCCTTAGCGGCAGGGACATAGCAGAGCAGGGACACCAGCAGCAGCAGCAGCAGCATCGTCTCTCTGCTCTCTGAAGCTCCAGTATGACGCAGTTAGGCTCCTAAAGAGTCTGCAAATAATATTCCTATTACAGACCAAAAACTCAATTAGCTACTGTAAGAGTCATCACCACTTATACAGAAACATTTATTATGAATTATATCATGTTACTCTTTCTAATTCTACTAGTTTAATGGTTTAATTAAATCTTTAACCTGCAGGT
The DNA here is from genome assembly GCA_006937965.1 of Callopanchax toddi. Classification (NCBI taxonomy): domain Eukaryota; kingdom Metazoa; phylum Chordata; class Actinopteri; order Cyprinodontiformes; family Nothobranchiidae; genus Callopanchax; species Callopanchax toddi. The sequence goes on along the minus strand of SSNR01000050.1, from coordinate 1,206,050 downwards.
CAACAGCTTGATGAAGCCCTTTTTACTACTGAAGTATCCACTGAAGTAAACAGGAAAAAATAAATAACTGTTATAGAAAAGTTCTAAATTACTACTTTATAACATTATTACTTTTTTGTTATTAGTATTATTACATTAATTTTACCATACCCTCCCATTGCTTCAAATGAATAAAATGAAAAAAGTTCATTTCTTTGCTTCTTAGAGATATATCATTTAGAATATGTATATCTACATTTCTATCAGTTTTCTTTTAATAAACATAACAAGTAAAAATCAGTACAATAAGGGAGAATTTGAAAGCATTAAACCTATGCCCACATGACAAATCTTTTCTTGTTACTTGTATTTTGGGGAAACGATGTAAAAAAATAAATAAATAAATAAAAACAGTAACAAGAAGTACAAACTAAATGTTTTTATTATTTTTACATAAACGAAAAGCACTTAATTCTAGGAACAAACAAAATAAACTTTATAAAAAATATTTGTTTACATTCCTTCTCCATCCTGTTGTTACTGTAAACGCTACAAGTGTCAGCTGCCTCTTTGTATTCATTTTGTGTCTCTGTTGTCAGTATATTTCACCTCAGGTTGATTAAATTATTTGAGACTATCAGTTTGTGTTGGTATTTCAACGGGAACACAAATGTGGCATTTAACCTTTCTAATACTGGCTGGCTACAACAAATGATACAGTTTTTTCCTTTTCTGTGCTTGTTGCTGTCACCTAGTGGCAGAACCTGTCACAACACACTACAGTTTATTTTTGCCAATAACACTTGTTGTATTTGACCTTACCTTTATTTATTTAGGATTGCTAGCTCAAAGTCCAAGGCTGCTCCTTATCAACTGTCTGCCCACTTCTCAGTCTTCAACCAGACAAACACATTTTAACCACTTCAATTCAAACTTTTCACGAGTTGCTAAAGTTTAAAAACACATTTTTATGTTTGTGTGAATAATATTCGATATTTACACAGTCTCCGACGAGAAAAGCAGAAACAAAAATGCAATGGAAAAATGTAAGCTAATGATGAAGGTCACGTGCAAGTGTAAGGTGACGTAAAAATTACAAATTAATTTATTTTTACTATTTTACACTTTTTGTAGCCGTTTTTCTTAACACTACTGTCTAGAGGGTTTGTCGATGAGCTCTGTTAACAAAATTATTTAGTTCGCTTATGTATTTTATTTATTTTTGACATTTTATCGCTGCTATACTACATTTCCCACAAGCCCTTTGTGTAGCGTGAGAGACAACAGTTCCGCAACTGCGCTGTAGGGTCGCATCTAAAAAGTCGTTCCCAGCATTGACCTCAGCAACGCCGCCGCAGAAATAAGGTAAACATTTTGTTTGTAATGTTGTTAATGGGAGTTTGAGTTTAATTCTAGAAACTCACAGCTTTTATGTGCGTTATCAATGTTGTTAATATGACATTTAACAGTGAACACAGTTGTCCGGACAGGTAGTAAAGGTTGAGTCTGTTTATCTGAAACCAAACACCCAGTTTGCGACAAGTGGTTCTGCTTGTTATCTCGTCCTGGGTTAAAAGTTAATAAGTGATTGACTCGTTACATGTCAGCTTGGCTGTTGTGGAAACTTAAAAACACTCGACTGGATGCACTAGTTTTCTCCACCAACTAAATAAAATCAATGTTTTGAGCTATTTTCTGTTCATTTAGATAAACAATGATCAAATGTTGGGGTGGATGTAAGGTTGTATTGAGAAATTAAACCCTAACCATTGCATTTTATATTACATACTATAATAAATTAGTTATGATTAAATTGGATCATTTGTCTTGTGCACTTTGTTGCAGAGGATGTAGGGAATAAATGTATATTTCTCTAAAGTGTGGATCAGCTGCTCTATTTAGGTTTTACTGCAGTGACTTTTAACAGAATAATATATGAACATAGAGCTTGATGTTAATCATACCTTTGGAGTTGTTAAGTGAGGTTCCGTCTACTGGAAACTACAAGCTGCTGTACAGTTATTAGAGGGTTGCACCTCCTAAATATTATTTACTCAGCTTGATAAATGTATCATGCTGAGTTAGTGTCAGCATTCCTCTGATCACAGCCCACTTTTATGGATTCATGCCTTCTGTGATTGGTGTTTGTGTGATTCTAACAACTTCAAACCTGTCTACAATTTACTTGATTACACCCCATATATTCACAATCTGCCATAAGCTGCTTAGCTGTGCTGTCAGACACTTGGGTATAAAACTATCAGAGAGTCTAACAGAAACTTACATTCAGCTTTGTTACATGTGTGTGTTATATATATATATATATATATATATATATATATATATATATATATATATATATATATATATATATTTTACTTTTGTTCTAGTTTTGGCTAGCTGTATGTTGATATCTGTCTCTTTCACAGGTTTGGACAAATCTATACTCATCCCAATATGGAGACATTGACAGAAACTTGTGGGTAGACATCAGACTGCTGCCGGTGAACAGATATATAACACACACTGACATCAAGCTACCATTAGCTGTCACTCCTCTTCCAAACCTGCTTCTCTTCACACCTCACTGTCAGTTTTCAGCATGTATCAGATTGTCCCAGGAGCTCCCGTGGAGCAGCAGGTGGCTAAAGAAGCTCGTGACTCCCCAGTTAAGAAGAAACTACCCCATGAAGGTCGGCCGCTGGTGTTGGCAGGTATGCTGGGCTGTGTGCTGGTCCTGGCTGCTGTGATCGCCTGGTGCTACTATTCAGTGTCTCTCCGGAAAGCCCAGCTGCTGAAAGTCGAGCTGCTAGATCTGGATAAGGACGGCTTCATCATACATAACCATGCAGGAGCTGTCGTCTTCACCATGACTTTCAGGTGGGTTTTTTGTAGAACGTGTCTCCATTGTTGATTTTTATGCTGAAAATTGTAGCCAAGATGTGTCAGTTATCTTTATTAGTTCACCTATTGCATAAAAAAACTGCATTTATGATGTAGATATCATAATGTTCTTAATATTTTACAATCATTTCCTCTCTGTTGTTTCTGCTCAAAAGCAGTGATATTGAGGAAGACGTTCACACAATTAAACTGACATAAAATTAAAAGAGGAACTTCTAAGAATTGCTAAACAAAGTAGGATGTTCCAAACTAAATATTACTGTTGCCAAAGTAATTTTGGCTTTGTGACATAAATGTGATGATTTCAGTAAAGTTGTTCCTCTTTTTGTGCTGATCCGCGCTGCCTGTTGTGCAATTTGTGAACCAGATGAGACGGTGAGTCACGTGATGACACCCTGAGGAAGAGATTAATTTAGTCCTGTTCATTATCAGCAGAGCTACTATCATCAGAAATGGCTTCAGTTTGATTAAACGGAGCATGCTTTCTTTGTTGGTGTGTTTTAAATTTACTAAGTGGTTATGCTTTCAGCAAAATCCAAATAAATATGACTTGGAGCTGTTGATAAACACTTGGTTTGTGCTGTGTGTAACTGACCCCATTGTGTTGTGTGTCCATACATCGACCTAGATCCGACACTCTGGATCTGGACTCCTGCTCAAAGGAGGGGAACATTCTGAGCTGCACCAAGTCAAATTCAGGCAACGTGAACTTTTTCATCCAAACGGTCCGACCTAAAGACACCGTTATATGCTACCGCGTTCGTTGGGAGGAGCTGCAGATCAAGCACTCGGTAGAACACGACATGATCTTTAATAGCTCTCACTGGTACGGGGGGGCAGAGACGGCAGCACAGTACTGGCCAATCAGATTCCAAGGCGAGGAGGAACCACGGCCTTTCATCACCAGTGACGTCTACTCCAATCGGAATGCGTTTGGGGGAATCCTTGAACGTTACTGGCTGTCGTCCAACGCAACGGCAATAAAGATAAACGACTCGGTGCCGTTTCATTTGGGTTGGTCACAGAAGAACAGAACTCTGAGGTTTCAGGCCCGGTACCAGGACTCTCCCTTTAGACCACCAGCAGGACAGCAGGCGATTCCTGAACTCAGCTACAGGGTGTGTGTGGGGTCGGATGTCACCTCGATTCACAAATATATGGTGAGTATCAACATGCTGAGTCAAAATACCTTAATTCAGATAAATTAACCTTTATTTTATATCAGGTTGCACCTCCAGGTTTCTGTGAGAGTTTTTGTTTTTGCAGTTCCTTTTTTCCCCGCATGAGTTGAAGGGGAGAGTGTAGTCAGTCTGCAACTTCACCATTTTCACAGTTTTGCTTTCCACAGTGCCAGTCAGCTTGATGATGTAACAGTGAATCTCTAGGCTATATTGGCTGTAAAAGATTAAAAAAAAACATGCAGATATTTAATAATTCACTGTTTTCTTTGCAATATAGAACTTAACATGTTTTCTAGTAGCTGGAAGGTTCTTTGAGTTAAAGTTCACAATAGCAGCTCTCTCACTGATGCAATAACAAAGGACGTTGAAACGGCTGTTTACCCAGAAACTAAAAGGGCGGTCACGTTTCACAGCACTGCCAGGAGTCTTATCTCCCTTTGTGGAGTGGGAAAAGCCTGACACTCCAGAAAGTAAATGTAATTACACACTTGCAAATGAGATCAATACTATTCATGAATTGGTAAATACCCTGTTAGCCAAGCAAGAAGACTTAAAGCGTGAAAGCCTGGCCTTGTTGATATGCAGCAGCTAAAAATCCAGACAGATTACTTTTCAAAGAGGTGCATGGATTTCCAGGCTAAAGACACGGTCAGATTAATTTGCTACTGCAACAATAACAAGAACATAACGGTAATTAGCAAAATGTTAATTTATTAAGTCAACTGTTGTTCAAATCTGAATAAAACAAAGTAAATCATACAAATATTCATATTATTATTGTCACTCTGTCTGTCCTATTCAGGTGCGTCGATATTTCACCAAACCCATCAAAGTTCCGTCCTCTGAAGTGTTTGAGAAACCAGTGTGGTCCACCTGGGCTCTACATAAGACGACTGTAACCCAGGAGAAGCTGCTGCGCTACGCGTCTGACATCACCAAACATGGCTTTACGTGCTCCCACCTGGAGCTGGATGACCGATACACTACTGACTATGGAGAGTTTGACTTTGACCCGCAGAAGTTCCCTAATGCTAGTGGAATGTTTGCTAAACTCCGAGAGGACGGGTTCCAGGTGACGCTGTGGACACATCCTTTCATCAACTATGACTCAATTAATTTTGGAGAAGCTGTGGAGAAAGGGCTGTTTGTTCGGGAGCCGAGCGGTGAACTTCCTGCTCTGGTTCGCTGGTGGAACGGGATCGGAGGGATTTTGGACTTTACGAACCCTGAAGCCTGTAAGTGGTTTTCCTCACACCTGCACATGCTCAAAGCCCACTACAATGTGACGTCCTTCAAATTTGATGCAGGAGAAACTAGCTACCTCCCCCGCCAGTTTAGCACCTTGGTCCCTCTGTCCGACCCCTCCACCTTCACCCGGCGCTACTCGGAGATGGCCATCCCATTCAGTTCTCGCGCTGAGCTGCGGGTGGGTTACCAGAGTCAGAATATCTCTTGTTTCTTCAGGATCATCGACAGAGATTCAGTGTGGGGTTACGAGCTTGGCCTCAAGTCCATCATCCCCACTGTTCTGACTATTAGCATTCTGGGCTACCAGTTTGTCCTGCCGGATATGATCGGAGGGAATGCATACCTCAACAACACGGAAGGTAGGACAACTCCATAACTAAGATTTATGTACATACAGGTGATAGCTGGCTGTGTTAAATGTACAAGTGTGTCTTTAATTATATTTTATTCTGACATATGGTGTATTTTAGGCCGAATAAATGGAACAAACAGTTTGCCAGACAGAGAGCTGTACATCAGATGGTTGGAGCTGTCTGCCTTTATGCCCGCCATGCAGTTCTCTATACCACCGTGGGCCTATGACCATGAGGTGAGTAAGGAAGTTCACACAGTGTTATGGGTGTGTTCACTTTGAGAAGCAGTTTATAGAGAAGGACATATTTTTGTGTGGTGATTTTGTTTTAATGCAGAGAAATATTCTGAACATTTGACTGTAAAATGGAGAACCAGAATCTGCATTTACAAAATCACTGAAAGTCATTAAAGAAATGAACACCATATTGAGAAGTTGATATGAAACATTTTCAGTGGGGAAAAGCAGATTTAGATTTAGAGCTATTTATGAAGCTGAATGCTGGTGTGGTTCTGAAATTTTATTTTGCAATTTTCATTAGTACCACTAGAGGGTGCCAACATAGAGGTTTTCTTAGTAATTTTAGGAACAGATGATGCTCTCAGTTCACTTGTCTTTTAAAGATCCATTTTCACTTTAGAAAATGCTTTTATTACAGTTATTTCTCTCTTTACATATAATATACAAAAAGTAATGGGCTCTGTGCACGCAGCTACGTGACGCAATTTCCGGTAGAAGGATGGACGTAAACTTCCGGTAGCCGCTGGAAGCCCATACTGTGTTTGCTAGTTTCCTTTCAGGAGCTTGTAAATCTTTCTTTTTTTTGTAAATCTTTCTTCTTTTTTTGTGCGTGGCCTTCTATGTCAAGCTTTTATGTGTTCATGTCCTAAACATAACATGTATACTGACAAAATGTGCGTTTCAACAACATACTGATAGCAGGTCTAACCACCACTGCTGTGTGCCATTCTGTACAGTATCAACAAGATCAAATTCCCACCTCCCATCTTTAGCACAGAGACCGGAAGTCTCGTACCATCCTCACGCCAAACACGGAACTGATGCGTGCACAGAGGCTATTTGTGCTGGGTGTTTAATTACAGAGTTTGATTGCATTTCTTCATGTTGTCTTCTTTTCTGTCTTAAATACACAGCAGGCTAAAATAAAAGCACATTTAATAATTTTCTTCTAATTTTGCAACACTGACCAGACATCATTCTGTAATAAGGACGCTTCACTGTCATTCTGACACAGCACTCATGTACTTTTGTCTCCAGGTGGTACAAATAGCGCAGAAGTTCACTGAACTGCATGAAAAACTGGTGGCTCCGCGGGTTCTTGAACTAGCAGGTGAGGTTATTTATACCGGAGACCCAATCATAAGGCCCCTCTGGTGGATCGCTAATGACGATGAGGCGGCCTTTAAGATCGACTCCCAGTTTCTGATTGGGGACGACCTGATGGTGGCTCCAGTGTTGGAGCCTGGAAAGCAAGAGAGGGACATCTACCTGCCTGCAGGGCGATGGAAGAGCTACAAGGGGGAACATTTTGATAAAGGCCCCATGTACCTCACTGACTACCCCGTGGATCTGGATGAAGTAGCTTATTTCACTTGGGTTTAGATTTAAAAAAAAAATAAACACACAGTAGCTGTGCATATTTGTTATTTTAAGCAGATAAGCTCACACATGACAGAGAATGTCTGCTTTTCAAAAGGGAAGTAGGGATTTTTGTGACAAACATGTTTTGTTTTGTTTTATTTGATTTGCTTATTATTTAAACTTCTAACTAAAAAAATAGATTTTATTTTAGATTCCTTAAAGCTGATCTTCATCCTCACGTGCCTTTCACAGCCAATAATAATCCAAGAGTGTGCCATCCCATTTTTCCTTATTTTACTCAACAAATATTCCTTAAAGCTTGAATTCTCAGCTTCACCTGCTGGTGGTTTGGGAGGCTCGTAGTTGTGACTTTTAGTGCACTGTTTGGTAGATGATTGTGCAATAATGTAACTGAGACATCTTTTGGGTGCGACGCCGGCCATAAATATGAACTCCGAGTTGAATATTTGCACCTCAGCTCAGAACACGAAACCTTCTGAATCGTCTATGCTAACTAGTATTAACCAGCATTGCTGATTGCTGCAGTTTTTATTTTTAGAGTATCAGTCGATGAAGGTAATTATGTGTAATTTTGGTACTAATTCTAATAACAAACTGGAAATATTTTCAGGTCAACAGTGCCTGACCTGTTGTGCCATTTTGTCATTTTAGTTCCAGAAATGCACAAATTAAAAGTATTGCTCAGGGTACCACGGATGTTAGAAGTATTTTTATGTACAGTAAGAGATTTAATATCAACCAGTGTTCTCAGTGATGCCATGTTTTAACACGCTGTCCACATCTGCCTTGTGATTTTATTTGCCTTACTGGCTAAACCATGTGTAGTTGCTGCAGAACTAAAGACCTGAAACAGTTCTTTCATGCACAGTGATGTAATCATAACTTTACAAAGTGCATGAATCTGGCTGCTGTTACAGTGACTGCTAGCATGAGACTAAAGCACAAAGATGATTAAATTATTTCGATGCAGAACTTAATATAAATAGATGAAACTGGAGCTCATACTGGTCTGTTCTTTTCAGTCAGTTCTGTGGAAACTCAGGACAACGGTTAACAGATCTGCAGAACCTGCTCGCCACATAAGGGGCATTTGTTTTTAGTTTTTGTGGGACAGAATAAAAACCACGGTGTGTGACGCTCCTCTCAGCAACAAGTGCATGAACCGTCATGTCCTTGACCACATGCTTTAACAGGCTTAGGATTATGGTTTTGTCCTCTTTCCTCATTTATGTTTGATATGAATCTAAGCTTGTACTAAAGTTTTTAATGTTTGTTGCAAAAAATGGCTTAAAGAGCTGAGAATCTTCTGATGTTAGAAAACGTTTGAGAAACACTGGATGAAACTACTGCAATAAAATATTCCTAAAAGGTTGAGACCACAGAATGTAAATAGTTGTACTTGCAGAGATTAGAGTCATTTAAATGCATTTGTAACAAGAACTTTGTCAACAGTAAATCTGCTGCTTTGGTCAAACTTCAGATGAATCCAGGTTTCTCCATTGTGACACTGAAGGGGAAGACTTTATTCTTTTAAATGTTAATATTTTTGACTTCTGTATATTAACACTTGGTTTTTTTTATTCAAGTGCCAAAGACAATAAAAATGTGGTTTATTGCTTTTTTTGTGTTTTACATACAATGCATGTGTTTTGTTTGAAATATTGATGTAATGGAAAACTGTGCATTCCTCATGAGTTGGAACAGAGTATTTAATGCCTGAATGCATAAAGGGGCCTTTTTTCTTTTTTTTTTTTTAGTTCTTTAAGGTGTAATTTACATAAGTGTGGGAAAAGTTTAAATGCACAAATCCACAAGTAATCAGCTATGTGTCCATTTTACAGCTTATTGCACCTTCTCTGAGTAGTATTGATGTTTGCAGTATTGAGAGTGCATGGTGACTGTTAATGCAGTAATAACTGTAAAAACAATAAAGTACCTAAAGGCATGTTCTGTCTATAGGATCTACTGTTTAATGTATAATCTGATGGTTTGTTACCCAGAATCCTAAATAGAAGCTCTTACTGGTGTAAAAACAGATTCTAACCATTAAAATGTTTAACAGATGATTGTATGTTTATTAAAAGACATCCTTGTATTAACTGATGTGTTAAAGTAATATATGAAACTGAACAAATTGGTTTCCCACTGAAACCTCAGATGACGTCTAATCTTTATTTCCATTGTTTTGATTTCAGCTGTATTCTAGGTTTCCATTTAGAAGAACTCCAATACAACATGAAACCAGAAGTGGTCAGATTTGATTGACTTTTAATAACGTCAAGAACATTATACTTAGGCTTTCACGTTTAAGTTATTTTGCTTTGACTGTTATTATAAATGAGAAATAATTACAGTGATACAAACTCAACAAAAGCAAACAAAACTTTTGTTGATGTTTCATGTGACAAATATATACACACACATATGTGTTGATATATTTTATGCACAAGTGTTGCATTCACAGGTTCTTGTTAGTCTCATATTTCCTGTTTATTAAATGATGAGCATCCACTGTCTACCCTCACTTCATCTTCTGTGTATTTTTGCAAATTGACAAATTACATTAAATCCTTGATTATTCTTTTTTTTTTTAAACCACCCTTTGTCTTAGAATAGAATAGAAAAGCCCTTTATTGTCCCTCAGTGGGGAAATTCAGGTGCACCTGCAGCAAATTACAGGCAAGTTGAGAAAAACAAATTCACACAAGAACAAAAAGATATATGTAAAATGGAAAACTAAAAGCAAAAAGTAATGGCACAAAAATATGTAATAATACTAGAATAGATACTAGTAAAACAATGTACAATCATCAAAAGTCATAAACCGATATAGTCACAGAACTATCAAAGTGATGTGCTATATATTTGTGCATAAAAAAAACTGCAAATATAGCAGGATGTAAACACTTCAGTCATGTTCAGATAAAATCACAGAACTATCAAACAGAATAGGGTTCTTATTATGAGGGATGTGCAATACGTATATTGTGCATAAAAAACTGCAAATACATCAGGGATGTAAACACTTAAGCAGTTTGTTGGGAGCAGTGATGGTTATACAGTCTAACTGCTGCTGGGAGGAAGGATCTCCGATAACGCTCCTTGATGCAGCAGCCTGTCACTGAAGAAGCTCTCCAGTTCTCCAACAGCATCACGCATTGGATGAGAGACGTTTTCTAACACAGATGTTATTTTTGTTAGAATTCTTCTGTATCCCACGGTCTGCACTGTCTTCAGGGGGCATCCTAAGACAGAGCTAGCCTTCCTGGTCAGCTTATCTAACTGCTTCCTCTCAGCTGTAGATAGGCCACTGCTCCAACTGACTACACCATAGAAAATGGCTGATGCCACCACAGAGTCATAGAAGGTCTTCAGGAGCGCCCCATGCACTCCAAAAGACCTGAGTCTCCTCAGCAGGTAGAGTCTGCTCTGACCCTTCCTGTAAAGAGCATCAGTGTTGTGACTCCAGTCCAGTCCAGTTTACTGTTCAGGTGAACACCCTGTCTCAATGTCTGCTCCGTGGATGTTCACCGGTGTCAGCGTTTTGGGTCTGCACCTGATGAAATCCACCACCACCTCCTTGGTTTTTCCCTAGTTGATCAGGAGGTGGTTCTGCTGGCACCAGTCTACAAAGTCCTGTATCGACTGTCTGTCCTTTGAGTCGTCCTGACCTCTGATGAGACCGACTATAACAGAGTCATCAGAGAACTTCTGGAGATGACAGCCTGGGGAGTTGATGGAGAAGTCTGAACAGGAACGGTGCTAGCACAGTTCCCTGAGGGACCCCTGTACGGCAGACCAGTCTGTCAGAGACACAGCCTCGTGAGCCGTGTCTTCACATACTGTGGTCGGCCAGTGAGGAAGTCCAGTATCCACTGGGACAGATCCACTCTGTCCACTCCTGACAGCTCCAACTTGTCCCTCAGGAGTTCTGGCTGGATGGTATTGAAAGCACTGGAGAAATCAAAGAACATGATCCTCACAGTGTTTCCAGACTCCTCCAGGTGGGTAAGAGTTCGGTGCAGGAGGTAGATGATGGCATCATCCACCCCAATGCCAGGCTGGTAGGCGAACTGAAGCGGATCTAACCAAGACCTCACCAGGGGGTGCAGATGGTTGAGGACCAACCTCTCCAGGGTCTTCATCAGATGAGAGGTCAGTGCTACCGGTAGCTGCTGAGGTCTTTCGGATGTGTGGTCTTCGGCACTGGTACCACACAGGAGGTCTTCCACAGCTATACTCTCCCAGCTTCAGGCTCATGTTGAACAAGTACCCCAAGAACATCTTCTAGACCAGGGGCCTTCAACTAAATATGCCAAAGGTCCAGATCAGCATTCGCGACCTGGTCCTCGGTCCGGGGGCAGCGCCACCTTAACCTGCTTACACACACACACACATATATATATATATATATATACTGTATATATATATATGTGTGTGTGTGTGTGTGTATTTTTATATATAAATAATTATTTGGAGATAGATGGATGGATAGATAATTATTTTCATTTATATTTAAATACTTAAACATATATTCTCTGAGCACAAGATCCCCATTAATTAGTTTGTGGTTGAAGTAAATTTTTGAGAAAAATTGTTTTTTTCTCCTGCTGTTCAGATGCAGAAAAGTCGACATTATTTTGACACTCTGGTCCAGTTTTTGACCAGAATGAACTGATTACTGACAATGGCCTGGATCATTGCTCCTCTGCTCTGAGCTTCTTCTCCTCTCCTCCTTTCTTCTCCTCTCCAGCACCTGTTGCGTCCTCAGCATCTCTGCCTGGTGCGTGAGTGCGCGACCTCTTTCCAAGTCCTTTAACCAATTTGAAGAATTCTGCAGCGGGTGAGGGTGGCGCTCCCAGATCAGCCAAGAAATACATCCCTCCAGCTAAATTATCCGTTATTGTGTGTCTGTGCGTGCGTGTGAGAGCGTCTGCAGGTGTAATGACGCTGAGAGACGTCCGGTTCTCGCTCTGCGACCGCTGTGGCCTCATTTATAAAACTTATAAAATAAATATATATGTTTATAATTTGTTATATTTTATATAAAATTTATAAAAAAAAAACGGGTCGCAAAGAGAGTCACTTTCTCCGCAAACTTTAGGATTTATAAAAGAAAACGGAGAAATGATGTACTCTGCAAACTTTGCATAAGCACGTTTGAGAGAAGGTTAAAAAAAACTTTTATTTTGGAGACGTCAGACTCAATAAAAGGCTTTCAGTCATTATAACGTGTTTTTAATGAGACAGGTCGGGGCGGGTTCTAAAAATAGACGCAGCGATGCGGGGCGGTTTAAACCCTGACCCGCGTGGCGCCTTTCTGCAGCAGTATATGTAATCTCTTTCTGAAGCTGCGGGAGGTGCTGCCCGACCGTGGTGTAGGGGGAGCTTAGCGAACTAAAGGAGTTGCCGCGGTGCGCCACTCGCTTGGCGCTCGGCTTCGCCTCCAGGGCTCCGGTCCGGGACTGAGCTCCGAACCATGGCAGGGGGAGGGCGAGGTCCGCGGGTTCCGAGTGAGCGACGAACCTGCTCATTAGCGCTCGCGTGTCTCCTCGGACACGCCTGCTCCTTAAGGACCAGGGACCGGGTCTGGATTTGCTGGGTCCAGACAGAGCCGGCTCTGGGTCCGGATCCGGACCGCGGTCCGCCTGTTAGTGACCCCTGTTCTAGACCTTCCCCTACTCCTCTGTACTCTCTTCATGCACTTCACTCTATCCTGTGTTCTTTTTCCCTCACGGTCACCTTAGAGACTAGTGTTCGACCATGTAGTTTGTTTAGGGTTAATGTCAGGGTTAGTTTGTTAGTCTCAACTGTAACTCATCCTTCCTAAAAGATGTTTTCTTTCATATTGTGACAATATTTATAGATATATTTTTTGGAAACTCAAAATGATCAGAAGGTCTTTCAGATACATAAACATTTTTTCACTGAGTACAGCAGAAATTCACATATCTGGCTTTAATACATATACGAACAACAGTTTAATGTGAAACTTGCCATTTTTCTGGCTCTCACCACAATTTAATGTTATTTCATGTAACGGAGTCCAAGTCTTCAGTACTAAAAAAACTTTTTTCTTTTGCAGTTGCACAGATTAAGTCAATAAAGAAATAAAAGTAAAATAAGACACATTAAGAATCACTGTTGTCAAAATAGTATTTCATTTTATTTCAAAGTCGATGCTAATTCATTTTTATTTTCTTAAGAAAATCATCAGATAACGAGTGTGAAGAGGACTGTAGAAACCAGCAGCAGGATGACTTTGGGACCTGTTGGCACAGCGCTGTTGCACAAGTCTCCTTCACAGCAGTTTAAAGGACTTGCACATGATGATTCCATTTGGCCGCCTTTAGAAACTGTGCTACCTAAAAGCCAGGACAGGAAGGTCATCAGAAACAACTTCTTAATGTTAAAATTATGAAATAGCCATGAGGTGTTCATGTAACAACTTTGTTGTCTTTTGTTTGCTCTCACATTACTGATAACGTACCATTTTCTTGGCGAGAAAAACAGGTGAATGCTGCAGGACAAGATTTAATTTCTGTGCAGGATTCTTTTGGTAGCATGAGTAGCATTTCAATCCACATGCTAAAATAACACACAGGACACAAAAAAATTCTACACAAGACATAAAAGTTCCACAAAAAGCAAAAAATTGGACAAGAGAATAACTTGCTCATATTTGCATTTTTATTGCTTCTATATTGAAAACTTGTTTAGATTAGAACCATTCCCAGGTCCCAGAAGCACTTATCAAATGTCAAGGGCAGACTTTAAACATGCTTTTAAAAATGTTGTTGTCAGTTATCAATAACTTCATTCAAAATTTATTATTTTTGTAGCAGCCATAGTAAAGAAAAAAACAGCAACCTGCTAAAAACAAATGAGACATCATTTTAATTTCCTTTAAACATCTGTACTTTTTATTTTACATTTGCATACATTTACATTTATTTTACATAGTATTTGAAAGTCTGTTAGCTCAAATAAATAGACACCTGCAGACAGAGTCATCAGCATAATCAGAGCTCCATAAAGCTGCATTGCGATATGTTGGTTGATCTCGAGGCAAAAACTGAAGCAAAGACTTTCTCTTCCCTCATTTTCTACGTTTAATACTCAAATATTTGCATATTCTGATAAAGTCTCCATTTTCCTGTGGGCTACCTTGTTTGGAAATCAAACAACAGTTACTATTTTAAAAATTTCTTGTTAGATAGATGTCAGTGATTTCAAAACTTTTAAAAACAAGCAAACAACAAAGCAGGATGTCACATCCTGTTGCCCCCTGGTGCCCCTTGGTGTCCAGTCCTGTGCCTGTTTTCCTTGTGTATTAATGTTTCTCACTTCTTGTCTCCCACAGGTGTTACCTACTGTTTGTTACCCTCCAGTCCTAGTCTTTGTGTCCTAGCTTAATAAAAGCATTTTGTTCATTTATCTGCCGCTCTAGCCTGCTTTTTTGCCTGCGCCTGGGTTCTCTATAAAACCGCATTATGACACAAGAACTTTAATGTAATTTTAAATCAGTGGGGTGTCTGCCTGCTCTCTCTCCTGTGGCTGCCTGGCAGGATCTGGGCCCCCTGGTGCGGTCGGGCCTCTGCTGGGGCCGGGTCGCCCTTGGGTCTCTGGTTCCGGCTGGATCTGCCCTGGATGGCCGGCTGCGGGCGGTGCCTGCGAGCCCCTCACCGTGACCCCAGGGGCTCTAGCGCGGCGACTGCCGGGGGGCCCACGTGGGGTGAGCCTCTGCGCCCTCTGGGGGAGAGTTTAGCGGCTGCCCTGACGGCGATCTCCCTGGGGTGTCCGTGCCCTGGGTGGCCTCTGGACGTCTGGGGTCTGGACCTCCTCTGCGTCCTCCGTGGGCCTTGGGGGCGGGTCTGTGGCTCCTCGAACTTATTATTGAATGTTTCAATAGAGAAACCTTACATAAACAAGCGCGCATATATACACACAGGTGATCACAAGGTGTTCACATAAAGACGGACTCAGGTGTTTTCAGACACATTGACTGGGGCTGTGGTTGACACTGAACTCTCTTGAATTAGTCTTTACCGTATACATTTTAAGGATATCACAACTGTTGTATATTCATATGATGTTTGTTGCTGTGGTATTTGTATCCCTCTTTTGTTTGCTTGCTTGTGCTTTATTTGCAGGTCTAGAAGTGGATTCTTCATGTCTCTTGTTCTCTTCTTTTTCTGTTTACTTTCTCCCCCATCCCTCTTTCTGTACCCTTCCCTTTCAGGCTCCGTGTCCATTGGAATTCAAATCAACCATAAAAGTGTTCCAATAAAGATTTTTAAAGTTATATTTAAATACAAGTCAGGTTGAGCATTATAGCAGTGGCTGTAACGTCTCACCTGAAACAGCAACACTGTTGGGCTTGTTCCTGGCACTCAGACATTATTCTGTTTGCTCTACAGGACACGGGGTTAAAAAACAAAAAAGTCAGTGGGATCTGCAAGGTCTACAATGTAGAGCATCATTGTAAAACTTTGAATCATTACTAAATACCATATCTACTTAAGCTCTGCAAATAAAAAGTTGGTGCTTACACCAGGGTCAGAGTTTGCATAAAGTTATGCACATTTTTTTCATTATGTTTTTTTCTATAAATCACAAATTTTGCATATAAATCAACTTATGCAACTTTCACAAGCTTTATAAATGAGACCCCAGACTTCACAACAGCCTGTATGGTACTAACCAGGAGTACTTTCTGCCTCCTGATAGTTTAAGATAAAAGCTTGAATGCAGATTGAGAGTAACTGAAACTGTCTTGATGTGAGTTTTATACATTTCTGTTTTTTGGTGCAGTTGCATGAGAGATTGGAGGAAAAGTGTTATCCTGTTGCAGCTTCAACCACAAACAATGGAGGGGTTAAAGAAGAGATGGTTGTTGTCTTGTTCAGTAGTTACAAATGATTTTGTTTCATCCCAGAACATTTGTGAAAAAAATGAGACTGTGCATAGCCAAGGTGCACATATACTGCAACTTTGCATGAAAACATTTTGCTGATGACTAAAACATCACCATGATTTAGCTTTTTCGTCATATTTTACAATCTAAGATATCTTTAAAAAATACATTTAGACTAAGAGAGCATCTAAGGATATGAAAAATGTTCTTCGCTTTGCAAACCTGCAAGTGCAAGACTTGGGTTAAATTCTCACCCTGCCGTGTTGGGTCTGGTCCTTCACGTGTCATAGAGGATGAGTCAGAAAGCCTTTTGACTTCATGCATCCTGACATCAGCTCAGGATGGGTGTTAGTGAGGAGGGGCCGGCCTTTGTCTTGACTGTGAAACATATTTATCAGTAGTTGAAATAACTGTAAAACCATTCAAACCATTCTTCCAAGTTGCTGTTACTGTGAACAAATTGTTGTCATGACACCTTTTGTGCTTTGTAGCCTGATAAATTAATATTTTAAAAATATCTCATTATTTGTGGGGTTTTTTTCTGTTTTATCATAGTTTTAGATTTAGTTTATAGATTTAATCTGAAAGTATGGCTATCAATCAAAAAATTTATTTCATTCAGTAAAAAAACAAAACAAAAACTAAAATACACAAAACTGCTAATAAGCATAAAGAATGAAAAGGAACAGAAAGAAGAGGAAAACTCTTATTAATATCTGCCCCTTTAAAAAGAAAATAGTAATATTAAAAAAATAAAAACAAAATAGAATTAAAAAGAAAGGCTTTAAATGAAAATTAGTTTGTTTACTGTCCAAGCCCTTTCGGCAATTAATGTGTAAAAAACAAAAGCTGAATGTTTACCGCGGTTTACCCAGAACTCAAAAATTATCATTTATATATACATACTCATATATATGCATATACATACCCATACATCACACATACATAAATCAAACATAGCCCATTAAAGGTCTAAATCATTTCTTTATAAACTTTAAATATAAAGTCTTTTGTCTTCTTTTTAAACTTTATAATGTTTTGACATTTTTTCATGTCATCACTAATATTGTTCCATAACTGGACTCCTCTTGATGAAACACAATGTAACTTAGCATTAGTTCGTACGGCTGGCTTCATAAACATGTTTGTTCCTCTCAAAACAAAAGTACTCTCCCTGATTTGGAAAAGCTTTTGGATACTGCCCGGTAATTGTTGATTTTTTATTTTGAACATAAACTGAAGTATTTTGAAGTCAACTAGATCTTCAAATTTCAATATGTTTAATTTAATAAATAGAGCATTTGTTGGTTCTGTGTAAGATGATCTAGTAATAATTCTTATGGCCTTTTTTTGAAGAAGAAATATAGAATTGATTGTTGTCCTGTATGTACTCCCCCAGACTTCAACACAATAAGTCATGTATGGGAGAATGAAGGAGCTGTACAAGATGTATAATGATGGCTGGTTTAAGAAATATTTGACTTTGTTAAGTATTGAAATTGATTTTGATATTTTTGAGTTGATATATTTGATATGCTTCTTCCAACTCAGTTTTTCATCAATCAGGACACCAAGGAATTTAATTTCAGCCACTCTTTCAATTTCTATATGATTTATTGTGAGTTTCTTATTGGTGATGGTTGATCTATTGCCAAATATTATGAACTTTGTTTTATTTAAATTCAGTGTTAATTTATTGGAGGCAAACCAATCCTTAAATTTATTAATTTCATTTCCAACTGCATCCAAAAGCTCCTCCAAGTTGTCACCACAACAAATTAAACTTGTGTCGTCAGCAAACAAAATTGTTTTTAACAAACTGGACACCTCACAAATATTATTAATATATAAAATAAACAATAACGGTCCCAAAACTGAACCTTGAGGAACTCCAAACCCTATTTTCATTAATTTAGATTTGACCTGATTTATTTCTACATACTGTTCTCTATCACTCAGATAACTAGCCAACCAGCTCAGGGCCACTCCTCTCACCCCGTACGTTTGGAGTTTACGTAACAATAATTCATGATCAACGGTATCAAAGGCTTTTTTTAAATCCAGAAAAATTCCAATAGCATATTGTTTATTTTCAATTGCAGAAGTTATCTCTTCCACAAATTCCATTATTGCAAGTGATGTGTTTTTATTCTTTCTAAAACCATATTGTTGGCCATATAGAATATTATGTTTAGTAATAAAATTGTCCAATCGGTTGTAAAATATTTTTTCTAATATTTTAGAGAACTGAGGAAGTAAAGAGATTGGTCTATAATTAGAAAACATGTGTTTATCTCCAGCTTTAAATATTGGTATGACCTTTGCCGTTTTCATTTCATTTGGAAAAATTCCTGTTTTCAAGGATTGATTACAAATGAAGGCAAAAGGTTGTATGGCTTTGTATTAGGCTATGTATTGTTACAGTAATAAAATAAATATGGTTAGATTAAATGCATCTTTAAGACACTGCAACACTGACTGCTTCAAATGGGCTCATTGGTGTATGAGTGATAATAATGTGAAGAAAGTCTATGCCCCTTACCAGTTTTTTCTGGGTTTTTTCCATGCTTAATTGTTTCAGATCAGCAAACAAATTTCAATATCAGACAAAACAATTTTGTTTATTCAGGTAAAAAAGCTAATTATTCAGGCTCTATGTGGAAAAAATATCAGATCCCTATACTTAATACTCCAAATCCATTTTTTCTCCTGGTTCATTCAGACATGGACATGCTGCTGTGTTTTGGACCCATGTCCTGCTGCATAACCCAAAATTAGCTTAAGGTGATGAACTGATGGTCAGACACTCATTCAGCTCTTGAGCATGACTTGTGTTTCCAGCAAGTGATCCAGGTCCTGAAGCAGCAAAGCAGCCCCAGACCATCACACTACCACCACCATGTCTGACTGTTGGGATGATGTTTTCCTGAAATGCAGTGTTAGTTTTACTCTATGGAACAGGACACATACCTTTCAGAAAGCTTACTGCTGTCTCTTCAGTCCAAAGAATATTTTACCAAAACTCTTTGAGATCATTAAGATGTTTCCTGGTAAATGTGAGGCAAACCTTTGTGTTCCTATTGGTCAGCAAAGGTTTTCTCCAGTGGCTTTTTCCTATTGTTGCACTGCAAAAACTGATTTCTAAGAAAGTAAAGTAGCCTTGTTTTTAGAAGTCCTACCATCAGAACTCTCAGTGAAACTGGACATATATCTATATTTTGTCCTAACTTGCTGAGAAAACTGTTAATTTTAAATTTGAGTCATTAGAAAATTCATACATCAGACAAGATAAAAAAAACAAAACAAAACAATATTTACTTCAGACAGAAAGGCTAAGATGGTTCTTCTGACCCAACCTAAACACAGCAACATTCCTTTCTTGTTCTAACTGTGGGAAAGGTGGTTTTGCTAGCAGGATCTGGACTTCCTTCACTTGAATCCAAGCTGCTGATATTTAGGAATGAAGTCTCAGAACCAGCGTAGGAATTTTCTGTCAAATCCAAACAATGAAATGTTGAGAGACCTTTTTCATTCATTTTTGATCAGATCCTTCACTGAGATTTTCTCTCTGATCCAGAATCAGATCAGGTCAAAAATTAAAGATTAATTGACAAACTGATCAGACTGATTGATCAGCTATCAGAGGAGTCGGATCAGTGGAGCTGCTTCTGGTCCTAATGTCCTCCGTTGGATCCAGAACCTGTACTACTCTTCCTGCATAAGAGACAGAAGAAAGCTGTCAGACAGACAGAGAGACAGACAGACAGACAGACAGACAAGCAGATAGACAGACGGACGGACGGACGGACGGACGGACGGACGGACAGACAGACAGACAGACAGACAGACAGACAGACAGACAGACAGACAGACAGACAGACAGACAGACAGACAGACAGACAGACAGACAGACAGACAGACAGACAGACAGACAGACAGACAGACAGACAGACAGACAGACAGACAGACGGACGGACGGACAGACAGACAGACAGACAGACAGACAGACAGACAAGCAGATAGACAGACAGACAGACGGACGGACGGACGGACGGACGGACAGACAGACAGACAAGCAGATAGACAGACAGACAGACAGACAGACAGACAGACAGACAGACAGACAGACAGACAGACCTTTGACTTTCAGCTCAACTCTTTTCCATCTCCAGATGTGCCTGCCACGGATCCAACACCTGTACCTCCCACTGTCTCTCTCTGTGGGGTGTTCCAGGGTCAGACTGAGGTCTCCAGTTCTCAGCAGATCTTTGCTCATCCTAGTTCTGTTTCTGTAGAACTGGTCCTGTTCTTCAGGCTGATCAGAACTGTTCTCATATACATGGACCTTCCTGTTTTGACCGTCCTCCCACACTGCTTTAGCATCTCCTGGCAACTCGGGCGTTGTCCTAAAGGGCAACAGGACAGACTCCGCCCCCTCCTCCACCTCTACCCGAGGGACTGTGAGAACAAAGATCATCATCATCATCATCATCATCAACAACATTTCCAGAACCACACTGGCTGATTCCAGAGCAGCAGCATTTCATAATATTACTGGTTGATTCAACAGCAACATGAGAGCAGAAGGTATCAGGAAGCTGCTGCAGATGATCAGAGTTTTAAAGGTTCTGTGATCTTTAGTCCAGGTTCTGCTCCACAGGAATGTCTCCTGTCAGCTTCTGGCTGTTGCTTTTCTGTCTCAAATTCACATTTGTGGATCTAAAGAAGAACATTTAAGAAAAGACAAGTTCTTCTCTCAGAATCTTTGTTTCCAGTCACAACAATGATTCCACACATGTTGGGTGTCAACACACTGACACACAAACCTTCATCACATCACTGTTTGATGGTTTATGATGCAAAAAGATTCACTTGGCTAGTCCACACTTTTTTGTCAGATTAATCCAGCTGATCAGTTCACTCTCTGTTACAGGATCATTTGATGTTTGTCTGAGAAAAAAATGATAACACATCTGATTCAAAGTGTTCTTCTGGCTTCTGTGGAGGACAGACACATCCCCTCTTCTTTCCCTTCTTCTGTGATCTGCTGCATTGTCTCGTCTAATCAGAGCACCTTCCTCATCCCCTCTGGATTATTTTAACACTTTTTCTTCAATATGGATTTGGTTAGCTGGATCTTGAGGACAATCTACACAATTTTTAACTTCCTGAGCAGGGAAGGGGGCACCTGCCTGTCCATCGAGGACGCACGCGGCAGGGTTTGTGATGGATCCATGGCAGAAATAAGGCATTATGTGCCCAGCTGTCCCTGAAAGACGTAGAAGATATTTACATTTTTAGATTTATGATGGCGAGATTCTTGCTTATTGGCATTGGCTTGGTTCTGGTTTATTGGAAATTACTGGAGTGGAGATAGCAGGAGTCATTGGCAGAATTCCTGCTCCTCATGAGGGTCTGGCTCGAATTATGGACACTCACACTCTTGCAATGAATGAGCTGGCTCGGCATCTGAATGGACAGGGGCCGAACCTGGAACTTTGTTTTCAACCTTGGAGCATCTAACAGCTCAAATCAGTGGATTTGAGCAATTCTGGCTGGGTATATGAGTCAGCTAACGGACAGAAAGGCAGAGAGGAATCTGTTTCTCTGCCTGAAGTTAAAACATAGCCACTAATCTAATCTGTCTCCCTGCCAACTTTGAGCTGGGATTCAACAACCCCCGCTGGAGCATATGGGGGAGCTGCCTTGAATCCTCGTCCTCCAAGCACATGTGACGACCCCCCCCCCCCCCCCCCCCCCCCCCCCCCCCC
>SSNR01000050.1:1158394-1184065 GCA_006937965.1 Callopanchax toddi | reverse complement strand
CCCCCCCCCCCCCCTCCCTTCATCACATGTCATAAGTTTGTGACTGCATGAGTATGTTTCACTTTCCATGTTGGAGGCGTTTTTTTTCCTGATTGCATCTCTGCGCTTCAAGGAGCGCTGAGTTGGAGAGATGTTTTTTTACCACCTCCCTCACCTTACGGCCTCTCGTGTCCCCTCTCTACAAGGGAGTACTTTGTAGCACATGCCCGCAGGCACCTGATTTCCTGTTATGTTATTTGTCTGATCTTGGAAATGGCTGTACCAAAACTCAAGTTTGTTGCACCAGGATGCTGGGTCAATGACAAATAAAAACGTTCTGATTCTGATTCGGAAGAAGCTGTCAGAAAATGGGTCTTGTTTCTTCTGATTTCATGTGAATTTAGTAAGAAATGGTGTTGATCTTGATGTCGTGTTAGTGCTGCTGATTTAAGGATGGATATCCCTGTCAGATGAAACAGGGTTTGCTTTAGGCTGCAGGAACTTCAACACTGACGTTTCTCTTCTGATCAGTCTGTCTATTCTGCACAGAACTTCACTTCACAAGTGGAAAATCTGCAGATTCAAAGCAAGCAGCTGATTTTCCAATCCCAACAAAGCTTCTATTGATCAGATAAGAGTTTGTGATGAGAAATGATGAATCCTTGGAGTTGTAAAGTTGTTCCTGTTTGTACTGGATCTCTGCCTCCTGCAGTGTTTCTTCACATTCTCTCATTCTCTTATGCTATGCTCATGAAAAGCACTCATTACATTACATTCACTTTACTACTTTGACTCTCAAATTCAAACACACACATTTCACTTCTGACTTCTAATAAGACTGATCAGGATTGATCACAATGATTAATCATCTACCAGTCATCCACAGATTGGAGAAACACTGACCTTTGACCTCCAGGTCCACTTTTTTCTTCACCAGGATGCTTCCTCTATTGCTGTAGACAGTGCAGGTGAAGGTCTTACCATCCTGGTCTGTAGGGTGTTTCAGAATCAGACTGAGGTCTCCTTTTCTCAGCAGGTTTCTATTCATCCTGGTTCTATTGGTGTATTCCTCATACTGTTCTTCAGTTTGGTCAGAACTGTTCTCACGCACATGGACCTTCACGTCTCCAACTGTCCACTCCACCTTAGTGTCATAAGGCAAACAAACTATAGTTTTACAGGGCAGCAGGACAGAATCCACCCCTGAGTCCACCTCCACTTGGTAATCTGAGAGAACAACAAATAACATCATCAACAGCAGCTCTGATGGTCACATGGCTATCTCATCCTTGTCTAATGGTGGTGAAGAACTCAGAATTCAGACAGATGTTCCAGCACTGTATTTGAGGACGTGGATCAAGCAAGTGACCTGAATTCACCTGATGTCTGTCTCACATCTGACAGAAACCAGGGGACACTTGTTTGAAATGAACACATGTTGATTTCTGGACATTTGCAGCAATTTTCAAAGAAGAATCTATGCAGTGGTCAGCAACTGGCGACCCACATGTTTCCGACCCACCAGTCTTATACGGACTTTCTGGTTTTTTCTTGCATGAGTGTTTGTGCATGTCAGCTTGCACAGACTCTAAACAATAACATTTAAATATCTAATGATAGTTGGTTTGGGCCGGAAATCGAACCCCACTCTCCCAGGTAGGAGTCAATATCACTAACCTTTTGACCGCGGTTTCTGTTAAAGCACTGAAGTTATAATGGTTATGGGTTTTTTCCAGCTTTTCCAGGTGGATACATTGAGAACAAGATTAAGTTACATTTATATTTCAATTATGACAAACTACTGCTTTCACAGTAGCAAAATGATTGTATCTGTACAATTTAAACATACAAGATATACAAGATGATACAAAATGACTTTATTGTCATTGCATAAACATCATCAGCTCTCTGCTTTTAAAATAATGTCCTATGTGCCCTTTTACTTTGAGCACCAACAGCTCTGCACTGCCATGTTTTCATATGTAGCATGTGATGCAAATAATTCCCAGGTGCCTGATAAACAATTTGCAATTCAAGGTGGATTGTCTCTATGTCTTCTTTATTACCAACAATAATAATATTTATTAAAATGAGACAGGAATGATCAAGTTTATCACCAACAATGATGAGTCAGCCTACAGGAGGTTCAAAACCTGGTCAACTGGTGCTCACTGCTCAGACCAATGAGTTGATAGCCAACTTCAAAACTAGATTACAAACACCACTAAAGAAGAAGAAAATAATACAATAAAATAAAATAGACTATATTGTATTGTATTGTGTTGTTTTCTAATCTGGCTGGACAGACCTGAACTCAACTTCTAGAATCCAGATCCTGATGGAGAATTTCTGAGAGCAACAGTCAAGAAGCCACAAGAGGCCACATGTTCACCAAGAGAATTATGGGAAGTGTAGTTTTTTAAATAGATTTACCTGACTTTAAATACTGCCGATGATAAATTAAAACGCCTCCAGCGATGATCAGAACCAGAACCAGGGGAAACAGGACAGCTATGATCCAGGATGGAAAACGTTCTGGAGACACATAAAGAATGTGATGACTTTTGATTTTTGAAATGTATTTACATCAGGTTTTTGTTTGTTACTGACCTATGACCTTGAGTTCTAAGTCTGCAACTGTCTGTTCTCCAAGTCTGGAGTCCCTGACAGTGCAGGTATAGATTCCACTGTCAGACAGTTCCAGGTTGGTCAGGTTCAAACTCAGGTCTCCAGAGTCTAGAGCATCAGCCTTCATGGAAGTTCTGCCTGTGTAGAGCTGGTTCTGTTCTTTCAGCTCATCTCCTTCAGGCTGACGTTGGTGGACAGTTGAAGGACTGAGGTCCTGACGACTCCAAATCACTGTGGGATCTTTTAGGGCAAAGGTGTGAAACTCACAGGGCAGCAGGTAAAATTGGGTCCCCTCAAAGATCTCCACAGCTGAAACCTGCTGGAACACTGAGGGAAAAAAAGACAGAGGGGATAAATGTCAGCAGGGCTAGACATTCACAGCTCTCTGTTTCTTCATAGAGCAGGTCAAAGGTTTATTGGACACAAATCCATGTGTGGGAGAAGTATTTTTAGATTTAAAGAAGGCCTTTGATACTGTTAAACATGAAATTTTATTGAACAAGCTTACATATTTCAACTTTTCCAGTAAATGCATTCAATGGTTTACATCATATCGCAATAGCAGAACACAAAGTTTAACTGTGAACGGTGTCAGATCTTCCTCCCTTACTTGCAAGGTTGGGGTTCCACAAGGCTCTATTTTGGGACCCATATTATTTTCTATTTACATAAATAATTTACCAACCATATGCCCTGAACTTAACACAGTTATGTACGCTGACGATGCTGTGATTTTTATTTAGGGTAAGGATATGAAAACTGTTGCAGAAATGCTCACCAACGCCATGTCAAAAATCCAAACCTGGCTAAGAGGCTAACAATGCCTGTCCCTGAACACTAAAAAAACTAATGTTCACAAAGAAACCTGTAAAATCAACTGTGATTAAAAAAAGAAAAACATGGTCCAGCTCTCCAGTGTTTCTGGAAGCTGAGGCATTGGAGCTGGTCACAGATTATAAATACCTGGGTGTCACTCTGGACTGTAACCTTACATTTAAAAACACAAGTCTCTAAGTCACTCAACTTCAACCTGCAAAATTTTAAACAAATCAGACAATGTCAGAAGAAGGTGCTAAATTGTATCTTAACTGCATGATTGTATCTCACATCAAATATTGTCTAACAACATGGTCATTTGCCAGTGACTCTGCATTAAAACTAATTAAACAAATACAAAAAGCAATAAAGGTTTTAGACCAAAAACCACCATCCTACCACATTTGCAAGATTTTAGTAAAATATAATTTCTTAACTTTTAATGATTTTAAAACTTTAAAAAACTTCTGCCTCATCTACAAATCACCAGCACCCCTATTGGATTATTTCAAAAGGCAAATAAGCACCAGAGATACAAGATCGACCTCACGGGGGAACACATTCACACATAACTCAGAAACATTAACACATTCACCACTAACATCCAAAAACATCACCTTAGAACAAAACACAGAACGTCAGCAATCTGTTTCAATAGTATTCCTTTATTTTACCAGGTAAAATCTCATTGAGATATGTAAATCTCATTTTCAAGAGTGACCTGGTCCACGAAGCCAGCATGAAGACAATACATAGAATTTCACACAACATCACAATGTCCAGACAATAAAAACAATAAAAGTACAAAAATTAATCAGATTCAATGAGTAAAGCTACTACATTCTCCCAGAGAGCCATTTTCAAAATCCTTTAAAAGTGGTTTAAATTCACACACACAAAAATAAAAGACTTCTGACATTTTTATTTCCTTCTGTAGGTTGTTTCAAGTTAATGGATCAGCATAATAAAAGCTTTTTTACCCAATTCAGTTCTGATTCTGGGGATCAACATTTGGAGGGTAGCACTAGAGCGCAGACCATGATGATTCTGACCATTACGCAAATTCATTCACAGATAAGGAGTCAGACCAAGGAGAGAATTTTAGACAAAATACATCCAGTGAGTGAATCTGCGGGTATACAGAGTAAAGAAGCAGCAGCATACAGAGAGCAGTGATCTACACAATGATCCAAACCAGTGATAAAATATACTGCACTGTAATACACTGAGTCCAGTTTCTTCAGCAATTTATCAGGTGTATTCATGAAGACAAAATCAGTGCAAGAAAGGTTGCAGAGATTGAGTGTTTTCTTGCTTTCAGAGGAAAACATAATTGATTCCTGTAAAAGAAAACCTAGTTTCAGCTTTTGTTGCATTTAAGAGTTATATCACAGTATGTTCATATATGTCTCCAAAATGTATAGCAATTGCACTTATTGGCACATTCATTGAGTGTGATGACTGAGTAGACATACCTGTATACAGTAAATACTGCACTGACACTCGTACATAAGGCTTCACAAGGGGTGCACTGATCAACCAATTTAGATTCCCCAGAGCAGTCCTATGGATCTATGTGCTGAACTGGGCCTGGCGTTAGATATCATCCTGCCAGTGTAACAGGTGTTATGGGTTGTAACACACCTCGACTTTCAGATCTGACCACTTCTTTCTTATACCCACCACAGATCTCTCTGTCGCACTTACAGCATTCATCACTGCAACGCTTTGTCACTTAGAGGTCTTCCATTTATTTGTGATGGCACAACTGTGACCACCAAATAAAGCATTTTTCCATGCCTCCACCTCATCCACATGAAACTCAATATCAGTCTCAATATTAGTTGCCATGATGATTAACCACAAAATGCCAGAAATCAACAGCTTATGTATATGCAGAATATTCATGAGGCACTTTGAACTGAAAATTCATGGCAGAATGTGTGTGTGTATGTATGATCCAAAATCACCTGAGCACACAAGAGTGTGATTTATAAAGCAGAAATTGCATGCAGCTGTGCATATGCAGTGTTTTATAAGTCTGAAAATTACTTTGCATATAAATGCTTTTTGCCGAGCTGAAGTGCCCTTTTAATAAGGATTCTGTGCAAAGTTTTAAAAATGAGGCCCCAGGTCCATTTTCAGGAAACCAGCACTAGGTCAAAAGTGTGACCCACACTCATCTGCTGTTTGATGCTTTTCTTTTTCTCTACAGAAATCTGACATGAAAGCTGCAGAGGATCAATTTAGTTTGGTCCTATCAAGCTGAGACTAGAAGCCGATTTAAAATCCACCAAGAAGAATCCACTGATGTGAAAATTTGATCTGAATCCCCAAATCTCCTGTGGTGCAATAGCACTTTCTACAGATAACGTCACGATTTGCATGCAATGGCTCACGGTAAAGAGGTGCAAACAAACAACAGTTTCTACATTTGATACAACATGTGAGTCAGCTTTAAAAAAAAAAAAAGCAGTGAATTTGTTCAAATTAAGTTTGTGCATGGATAAATGGTAGTGGAGGAGGTGGTTTTGACTGAGAAGAACGTACCTGGAGCCTTCCTCACTGGCGACCCATCTGAATACCACGTGCCTGAACTGAAGAGATGGCTCAAATACCATTTACAAGAGGCAATCAAAAAAGTCTGTGCATGCATTGCTTTGAAGATAAAAGTTAATCAAGGAGTTGACAATGGTACAACCTGAAAAAGAGTGGAATTAGCACCCAAACAACAGCTATCGGGGCTAGCAGAGCTACCGCTGTGCCAGACAATGGCTGGGCAACATTCCCGTCTGTGGTCATCCCGGTGATGTTTAATTATGGCTCCGTTTACCACTATTTAATTGAGTCCTTGCTCACTTTATACATGAATCTAACAGTGGCAGTGGTGACGGAGATTCTGACAACCAAAATGTACATACAACAACCGTGAAGCCACTCAGAAAGGGGAAATGCCGATGGTGATTTGTTGATGACATACAGGACAATAGAAACAAAGCTAATTACTTTTTGTGAGCACACATCCAGCACAAACCCCAGCAGCAGTGCTTTGTTGCTCCTCTTTTCATCATTATTTCAGAGAGCAATAGCTAATATGCCAGTTGTAGTATCACCATGTTGTATAGTAAACTGAAGAAGGTCCAGTACTTGTGCGCCATGAAATCCCATGATGTTCTGCTGCGTGACATTAAAATCTATTTTTAGAAACTGTGGAAAGTGCTATTCAGCAGCTTCCAGAGAGAAATATCAAAGAAATACAGAGACTGAAATGAGGGATGATCAGAGCAAAACAGAGAGGAAACTATAATCTCACCATGCAGGAAGATCACAAACACCACAGACATCTTCATCTTCCTTTCAAAGGTCAGCAAGCACAAGCTAAAAGACACTTTGAAGACCTGGAGGACTCCCCGCAGCTCTTCCTTTACTCTGCTGATCATTTCCTGACACTGATATCTCTTCACCTATAGTAAGTTTGCTCCAACACTTTCAGATCTCACAGAACCATCAGAACTAAGGATTGGTTCCGAAACGATAACTTTCATTTTCCTGGACTGTCAAACCTGATGAACCAGTTTGGTCACAGTCTTTTGTTTGTTTATTTCTTCTCTGTTCTTTCGGTTTTACAAATTCCACCTACCAGAGGCTAGGAAAACTGTTTCTGCTGTGATCAGATCTCTACCTTTTTTAACCATTGACACTGAAGCTGTGAGTTACTAAACACTGTTATACTTCAGCGTTCTCTCTTCCAGAGGACAAGAAAAAAGTATATATACGGTATATATAATGCACACTTTAAAATGCTCAACAACAGGCCATTTACACCAGCTGATAGTACTTACTGCTGTTACCGTGAACAAATAACACACACATCTGTGTACGGTAGTCAAAAAGCTGAACTGTCTCTTTACTTCTTGTGGTAACTTGTGAGGTTGATGTTTCTTCTGCTGTACACATCTTGTGGACACATGTATTCTATAGGAACATAGTTATAGATGGAATCAGGAGCACTCAGCATGATGTATATACCGTCTTGGTGGGCCCTCATACTCACTTGATCAGTATCTTAAACACATTTTTCATATAAAACGAAAGCTTGTTAATTCCCAGCAATTGTAGTGGCTATGCAGCTCAAGGAGTTTAATAATTCAGTTGCGTATTTGAGGTTTGTTTTTATTGAACGTTTTAATACACCACATACTGTATCTTTCACACATATCATGATATAGAACAAGGATAATACCTATGATCTTAGTTATAATTTTAAACATTAAAAGTTTTATTTTTCATTTGACACCTTAGACTTAATTGTACTATGTGTATATAGGATTTAATAAGCATTGGCTTCCTCCTACTCATTTTTGAACTGAATAGGACAGTTAAATTATTTGTATGATTATTATTCTTATATTTTATATATATATATATATGTTACATTACTATTTACAGAATATTTATATTAACAACATGGGAGGGAGTGTTAAACACTGTATAGGGGACAGAAGCCCAACATTCTTAAGACTGTTATGACAGAATGAGTACAGGAAAACCTAGCTTGTTTTCCAAACCTGTTGCTATTTCTTACAAAAGTAGACCAAAAAAAAATCTAAACATTATTGGCAACAGTATAGTGCTTGTATATGCTCAAATAAAACATGTTTGTCTTGAATTCATGCCTGCTGTCAGTTCAGTGTATGGTAAGTAAAAGACTGTAAGTGTGTTTCTTTTTTAGTAATATAAATTGAATAAAATTTTAAAAAAAGCTGTAACAAAAATACAAATAACATTCCTCAACACAATTAAAGAAATGAATCAATGTTGTCAACTGCATTTTTAAAAATCCTTAAACAAAAATCACGAGGAGGGCTGAAGACAGCATCAGGATGATTCTGGGTCCTGTGGGTCTGGCGTTGTTGCACAAGTCTCCTTCACAGCAGGTAACAGGACTCTCACAAAACAAGCTGTTAAAGCAGCCCTTAGTCACCATGGCATCTGTAAACCAGAGAAAAACACCACAGACAAAAATAATATAGTTAATATAGTGTAGAACAGCTGCATGATACCTTTTATTTGAAGGTTCTCACATCATTAACAGCTCACCTTGTACTCTGAGTGTGTAACAACGGTTGGTGAAGATGGAACAAGTCGTGATGTCGGTGCAGGATTTGGGTTTAGCTGCTGTACATGAATAGCATCTCAGGCCACATGCTGCACAAAAACACAAAACACAAGCTGCAAACAGACAAAGAGCTAAAACGTGACTGAACACGTCATTTTTACATTTATGCTATGGCCTCTAAACTAATCAACTATTCTCATTGAGAATTTCTCAGGATACCAAAGAGACAATTAAGGAAAAATAATGACCTTGAAAAACCATAGCTTTTACTTTTTAAACAACACTAGTATTTAAAGGTCTAAATAGAAAATGCATTCCTACCAGCAGAAAGAGTCATCAACAGCACCAGAGCTCTATATAGCTGCATTGTGAAATAACGGTCAGCCTCATGAAGCAAAATCTTCCTCTTTCTTCTTTTCTGTTTTCAGTTTTTTCACATTTGCTTTTCTTGGGGAACCCTCCCCCTGAGTTGCCTGAACAAAAGCTGCCCAAAAGTGACCTAATTTCCCCCTCAAAGGCCCAGGGAATCAAGACAAGAATTTAAAACAAGAGACTCAGTGGTGTTAGCGTTGTATTGAATGAATGAATAAATACATGAATGAATGAATGGATGGATTTATTTTGATTTAGTTACATTATAACAGTGATGTCATTATACAATTATAAGTTATGAAACAGATCACAAACAGACGCTTGCTTTTCTTGGGGAACCCTCCCCCTGAGTTGCCTGAACAAAAGTTGCCCGAAAGTGACCTCATTTCCCCCCTCAAAGACCTAGGGAAATAAAAAGAAAAAATTAGAGAATTAATGGTTATGTATCTGGCCTTATCTGATATGCCAGTTAGTTAAATCCCACAAACAATTAGGCCAAAACATCAATGCTATTTCTAAGACAATACATTCAAAACTGAGCAACTGGGTCCGGATGTGTTGCGGAGTCAACGAGGAGGGATGGAGAAGCAGGTGAGTTGATGAAGGTGAGGATGCAGTTAATAGAGAAGATCAAACAGGGCTGTCACAGGTAGTCTTCCTCAGGTGGACTCTGAGTCATCAATGGGTCATGATGTAACAAGGAGTCATCAGAAGAGTTTCACATCATGAAACATCAGGAAGAGATCCATGGGAGAAAATGACTTAAGATTGAACAAACAGTTCCTCAAATCCAATTCAAATAATTGATGTCTGAAACCAAACCAAACCTGACTGGCAGACCTGCACTGAGTAGCTAGGTGCAGAAGATTAGACCAATCAGCTGCATGCAGCAACACTCACCAAAGAGAATGAGGAAAGACGGAAAGAGCTTGAATGAACAAAAAGAGGAGAGAAAAAAGATGGACTAAAAGTGCAGCAGGCTCACCAGCCCAGAACCCCAACACATGCCCATGCATCCTACAAGGTGTCAACAAACCAAATTAAATTTGGTTTTTGTTACATAACTTGCGTTGGATGTCAGTTATCTACTCGTGGCCCATAGGATCTATTTAGGATCATAACCCACAGTGGGGTTCTAATTTAGTCTATAATTGATGCAAAGGTCTGCTATTATTTTTAATAATTGAAAAGTGTTTTGTTTAATTGAAGCAATATATAATAGTTACAACACTGAAATAACTCATGCTTGAATGTTTGAAATTTTTTCTGTTTTTGTTGTTATTGTACTTCTGGTTCTGTGTTTTTGACTTTCAGAATATTTTTGCAGCAAAAACGACATAAAACAAAAATAAAGGTGTTAAGACTTATAATTTAGCATTTGCATTTACATTTTTTAACATTATATTTACTGTATTGCTTTTCTTTAAATTTTTCATTAAGACAAAACAAAACATACAACATAACAACCACAGAAAACAAACAATAAATGGGGACACGATACATCCACAATAAGTTCTTACAATCATGAGAAACTGTCAGAGATAAACAATAAAGAAAAATATATCACAAAACTATGGAATAGCTTAGGGGTTACCCTTTTGTTTCCCATAAAATAGACAGATCTCTTTTCTTGATGTAATTAATAAAAAAACAAAAAACTAATTTTGTCAAATACATCTTGTTTTTGTTTTTTTTAACATATATGTGATTTTTTTTTCCCTATGGTAAACATAAAGACAGTTCCTTCATCCATTTTGCAACACTTTTATTCAGTTCCTTCTATGATAAAGCAGTTATTCTCTTTGCTTGGAAAATTCCCATATTAATTAATATTTTATTATAGCTGTTTATGTTAGTATTTTTTGGGTATAAGCCCAAAATAAAAATTGTAGGTTTTAAATATATTTTGATTGTCAAAATCTCTTGAAGTCTATCTCTTCTCCCCAGAACTCCCTAATCTTTGGACACTCCCATATGCAGTGGAATAAAGACCACTGATGTTCTTGACATCTATTGCAGAGATCTGGAATGTGACTTAAATTTGTTTAATTTTTCTGGTGTAATATATAATCTCATTAGCCAATTAGTATTGGCAGATTGTGTTTGGGCTATCCTACAGGCTTTCTGCCATTGTTCTGTGGTTAATGTTTCCTTCAGGTCTTTATTCCTGGTTAGCATTTACATTTACTATGATTGAGAATAGATTTGTTTTAAGGATCAGAAATACATCAAATAATTAGTTTCTATCAGACCCTATCAGAAACAGCTAAATGTGGATCAATGTGAGACGAATGGGATATGCCAAATGCTAAGGTTGTCAAAATTTTTTGTCTAAAAAAAAAAAAAAAAAAAAAAAAAAAAAAAAAAAAAAAAAAAATGAAAAATAATGATAATGAAATGTGTATTCATTTTATTTGGACTCCACAGGCCAAATCTATGCGTGCCAGCAATGTTGAAAAAATAAAATAAAAATCAGCTTGCTGTAAATTTATTTGTTTTACCCTTACTAAAGCGGTGGAAATCAAAACATTATGTAATGAGAACGATGTGTAAATATAATCTTATTCTAGTAATCGAGCACTTTGTTAAGTACAGAGCCCCCTAGTGGCCACATGGGATTTTGTTTCTTTTGTCCCGTGTTTGTTGTTTTTTTAAATAAAGGTTTTGAAAATCTAAACCGGAAACTGCGTCATGCTACGCGCCCCCATGATGTCAGCTCGAGCGCCGCTATGTTTTGAAAAGCCCGGTAGTTTCAGCTCATTCTAGGCATACGGACACATTTAAACCATATATTGATTATGTATTTAATAATAAGACTAATACAAACATGCCGAAGTCTTTGAAAAAATCCTGCACAACGCAGCCTTCTATTAGCAGGTACTTTGGAGGTCTAAGCAGCAGCAGACCTCAGGGGGGGATTAAACCAAATCCTGTAGAACACCAGCTCCCAGGAGCCAAGGTGAGATCTGCGTCACTTCATATCGATCAGGTTTGCTTTGCTTTCTGAGAACTGTGTTTCCTGAACCTGACATTGTCCTGTGCTGCAGCTAAAACTGTCCTCTGAGGATGTTGGACTTCCTTCTAAACGAGCCAAGCTGTCTCTAGACTGTGATGAAGGTGAATCTGCATCTCAAAATCATATTAACAACACCTTCATGCATTTCACTCACAATTCTATAGTAATTCTCACATGGTTGCACATTTTGCTTGATCAAATGTTTATATAAAAACTTGAAATGTCATGCTTTGTTTTGTCTGATTAGAGACAACATCTACACCAAGGAGAGGAGGAGGAGGAAGCCTCTGCTCCTCCACCTTGGAGAAACTGAAAGGCTTCACCTGCCTGTCTGAGCCCACTGTCAGACACAAAAACACCCAGGATGGATCTAAAACAGAAGACTCTAGACACTGTGAGAGAAGCAGCAGCTTATCTCCCAATGTGGTTTCACAAAGACATAAACTTGGAAACAAAATAACACAAACCGAGGAGGAGCATGAGGATGAAGAGAAGGACATCAACGAACAGGAAGATTCATCGCTGACTGTCTCAAAACAGGTAGTGATGTCAGCCTTGATGAAAACTACTGGTTACTTTCCCGTGTGTTTTGATGCTTAATGCTTGAAAAAGACTGAGTTAATTAGCTATATAATTTATAAACTGCACAAATTTAAACTTTTATTATAAATGATTTCAAACACAGCAGCTACACAAAACATCAAAGTTAAATTATTATTATTCATTTTGCGTATAGTTCTATAAATATTTGTCCTGAATTTAAATGTCCAACGAAATCTTTTTGATTTTTAGAGACAAATCACAAAGTGTTTTGTTTAGCTCTTCTTTGTTCTTGTGACATTCCTTGATTTGTTTAAATGTGATTGACAGATTAAATGTAAAAAAAGAAAATTGTGTCTTTTCTTTTTTGTTTAATTTTTGCCAAATTATAAAGTAACTGTAGCTGGAAGTATTTATTTTACAGGAGTTCTGGTTGTCAAAGTTCACAAAGTCGGGAAGAAGAGGAGGAGGAGGAGGAGAAGGAAAGGGTGCAGAGCGGAGTCCTCCGTCTGAGTCCAGCGCCTCTACCAGACGCTCAAAGAGTGCGTTCACTCCCCTGGAGCAGCAGGTCATCCAGCTGAAGCAGCAGCATAAGGATGCCCTGTTGGCAGTGGAGTGTGGTTATAAATTCAGGTTCTTTGGGGAGGATGCAGAGGTGAGAAATAAAAAGTACTGGTGACGATGCACGAGCAGATTTAATCATGCCTGCATAAAAATAAAAACGATTTTTTTTTAGTTTAAAATGTGCCTAAAAAACCAACCCTGTAGTTTAGATGTTATTTTTAAATTAAGCTATAAAGAACATTTAAAAGTTTTCTTCGTTTCGAGACACCATCTTTGTGTCTGAACAGATTGCTGCTAAGGAGCTGAATATTACCTGTCACCTGGATCACAGCTTCATGACGTGCAGCGTCCCCACTCACCGCCTGTTTGTCCATGTCAGGCGGTTGGTGTCTCATGGACACAAGGTATCTTATTGCTCTTATCAGATACTTGCACTTCTTTTCATTCATCACTAATTTCTTTTACTTTTAGGTCGGTGTGGTTAAGCAGACTGAGACCACAGCGATCAAGGCTTCAGGTTCTAACAAGAACTCCCTGTTCACCCGTCAGCTCAGTGCTCTGTACACCAAGTCCACTCTGGTGGGAGAGGGTATCCTTACTTACACAGTAAATCTGTTTACATGTGTCCTTAGAAGAGTTTTTGTCTGAGACCACGTCCTTGACAGTTTTTTAAAGACGTAAACCCGGTTGTCAGACTCGAGGACGTGGAGGATGGCGGCTGTGCTGACGTTGTGTTGGACCCTCCTGAGAGCTTCCTGCTCTGCATCAGTGAGAACTGGGACAAACTGAGGAAGCAGCTCACTGTGGGACTCGTGGTGAGTCTGAAGAACCGAAATGACAAAATTATTTATTAATTATTTACCAATACCATTTAATTCTAATTTGAATTGACATTATTAGAGAATAACGTTTCCCCCATTTTTAAAGCGTCTCTCTGTCTTGCAGGCGGTTCAGCCCAGCACTGGAGACGTGTTTCTGGACAGTTTCTCTGATGGCCCGTCTCGCTCTGAGCTGGAGAGCCGTGTCCTGAAGATCAACCCCGTAGAGATCCTGGTGCCCTCTGACCTCTCAGAACAAACCCAGAAGCTTCTGCTCAGCATCTCTAATGCCAGGTAATCTGCTGTCTGGCCACCAGGGAGCAACAAACATCCTTTTACTCTTTTACTGTTCTGGTGAGTTTAAAAGAAAAAAACTTTGTGTTGTAATGTTGTTATGTTCTAAAAGTTTGAGTTTATACAATATTATGGGTATAAAATGTGTTTTAGTTGCATAATTTAATAATGCTTAATGATTATTTGACCAAATTGTTGTATTTCCAGATTATTTTCGACCTGCCATGTGATTTATTTTGTTTGTTTGAAATCTAAATGCAGAACAAAATGTATGTGATAAGTAATTATTGCTAATAAATGTGTTTTTCTTCATGAATGTTATAATTAGTTATCAGTAAGCTTAAACTAAAGAGACATTACTGCAAACAAACAAAAAACCTGTTATATTTATTTCTATGACAATAAATCATCAGCTAACCAACATCAGTAGATTATTGAGGTAAATATTCAAGTTACCATCTTGTTTAAATCTCTAAACACAGTTTTCTTCAGAATAAGGCTGCGGGATCCTTTTATTTACCTAAAACTAGAGAGGAACATTTTAGAGCTTGTAGAAAATAAAATGTAGTAAAAGTATCCTGTAGTACAGCCGATGTGTCTGCTTGTTCTCTCTTTTACAGAGGCAGACTTCAGGTTAATGGATTCACAGTTAAAATCAAAATGAGTGAGCAAAAAAAAATCCTTTGTTCTTCGTCTGACTGACAGCAGAGCCAGCATCAGTGACGTGGAGCTGCTTTATTCCACAAACCTGTTGCTTCCTGTCGCGCCGCCCTTCATGTTCACATCAGTCCTCTGGAGGCAGCTCCTGATTGCATTACGCTGTGAAAATGAAACGAGAGAATGCGAGGGAGTGCAGTGGATTTGATTAGAAGCTGATGGTTGGATAAATGGGTGAAATGTCAGCGTTTTTTGCCTCTAACTGCTGACTGATGTTTCCCTTTACTCACCTTTCTTAATTCCCCTGGTTATTGTCTTTTCTTCTCCATGTTTCTGTCTGTTTGAATGAATAATTGCCGATCTCTTGGTAGAGATGAAACTCTTTTCAGGGCAGCTGTGTCACAGATACTTTAAAACCGTCACCAGTAATGGGATTTTTTTCACTATTATAATGAATCAAACTGAAAGAGATGATACATCGGTGCATTAGTGAATCTGAAATGGATTTTTCTGATGAATAACAGCGCTGACCTGTGTTATTAAAGCAATGTGACTCCTTTAAAGAAAACTACAGAAGCCTCACCCTGGAGAGAATTTAAACCGGGGATTTTTGCAGCTGCTTACGTCGGCGTGTCTCTGTCTCAGGGGTGGGCTGACGAGACAGGACCCCTAGCAACGGGGCTTGTGTCCATGGAGTGGCTGGTAATGAGTCCCTGTGAGGTTGACTGTAGCTCGGTGCAGTTTCAGAAGCATAAGGAGTCAGAAACAGAGCAGAGAGGACAGTTGGAGGGACTGAAAACCTCACTGCTTCCTGTTAGTGGTCATGTTTTTGCAAAGATTTGAAAATAAGACTTTTAAAAGTTAGTTTCGAATGCAGTAAAGCTGGTGAGACGATGCATTTAGGAACACTCCAAAACACAAACGCTCTGCATTTTAAAAGTGTGTGACTTTTAGTGCTCACCCTACAGCTTGAGGTAGACCTTAATTTCTTGCACACAGTAACCTTTGGCTTTAAGTTAACAACATGTCTGGTTTACCCTTTTCCACTTGTGAATTTGATTGATGGTAGCCTTTTTAACCTCAGCCTCATCACGAGACACCTGATCTATTATCTCAGGTTCTGTCCCTGTATTTTTAAAGAAGAATTTATTTGTGGGATTGAAAACTTGTAGCTCCTTCCATAAACACCTTTAACTAGTAATATGACAAGCTGAAACATAAGCAAGAGGTCTTGACACCTTAAAAGACAAATAACAGAAACTCATTGTAGTCTCGATTTAATCATCTGCAGTCCAGACTCCTCTCTAGTTCAGATCAGAACTCACACACCTCCTCGTTTGGTTGCATAAACCTGAACCAGCATCCGGTTAGATTAGGAATTTCTAGGAAATTTCATAACCGATTGAGCCTACATAAACCCAGCTTAATAATTATTGTTTGTCAGGCTTTTTGCAAAAACTGCTTCACTGCTGCCCTGTCCTGGGATCAATAACTGCTTTTGTGGCAGTTTTTGTAAACCTCTTAATGTTGTTTAAATAGACCGGTTCAGTGATCAATTGTCCAAATTACAATGCTCCATCTATCGATTACTTTTGGACCGTCTTGTTTGGACGGGTGTCTGATAAGACATATGAGGATTATTGTGTTTCCGTGTGTGTCTGTATGGGTATTAGCAAACGGAAGAAAGAAGGTGCTCCAGAGTCATGTGTTTGCTTCGGTTGCCCTGGCAACAACACAGCAGACAAAGCTACAGAGTCCTTGAGAGCAGCAATGCCGAGAGAGTGAATATAGTCATAGAGAGATACGATGGTGCACCAGGGAGATGCAGGGGAAGTGTGTGTTTTATGAGTGTGACTGAGGTCTGTCTGAACACACGCTGCAGCTTGATCTACTTTTTCCTCACTGACAGGAAGATAATAAATATGAGGATGTATTTAGTCACACACAGCCCTGACGTTTTAGATCAACACGTAGAGATGATGATAAATAAAGTTTACTGTTTTCTTCCAGCGCTCAGGCTGACGATCGAGTCAGAGTTGAGAAGAGGGACCATGCTCAGTTTGAGTTTGCCTCTGCAATGGACACAGTCGTCAGATTCTACGGCCACACCCAGGAGAAAGGTGTCGTTTTTGTTTCATTCCTTCTGTGATTTCAGTCCTTCACTACACACTGTGCTGCGTTACTGAGACCATGACGCTCAGTAACACCGGATGTGTCAGACGAGGACGGAGTCATGACTCATGGCTGTGTTTGAGTGTTAATTTCACATGACTGTGTGGTTTTTTTTTGTCCTCCAGACTCGCGATCTCTGTCGAGCGTAGCATCATTGGGGAGTCCGGTGATCTGCTGCCTGGGGCCCCTCATCCTGTACCTCCAGGAATTTAATTTAGAAAGAGTTCTGAGAAATGACAGGTACATGATAACAAAGGTTTCACACACACCGCAAAATATACTAAAGAATCATGATCCTGCAGAACGCCTTTTGGAATTTTTTTTTGAGAAATGCAATGTTTACAAGCAAAATAATAAAAATGATTCACTCTTATACATAGCTTAAGTAATGCATTCACCTGTTATTGTGAGGACGAAGTCTTTGAGGATAAATATCATCCCAGGACATTTTTATAAAGAAAAAAGCTATGATGCTTCTATTCTCTGATGCAGAAGTTTGCTAATGCAGAGCTTTGCTTGAACCATCAGGATTCCTCATTATCATTAATGGTATGCACGCCCCTCGCTTCTGATTGGCTATCAGTAGTGCGTTTACATGCACATCAGAAAACCTAACTATTGCCTTAGATCGACTGAAGTTGTTTTTTTTAAATGCATATAAACGCGTTAGTCTGGCTGAAGTCGAACTGGCTCTAATCGAGCTGAAGCACCCAGGTAATGCGGTTGTAGCTCGATTTCATTTACCTGTAAACAGCTCAGTGGAGCGGAGACCCGGCTGGACGCTCCTCTTCCGGGATCGCAGCAGCGGCTTTACAAACAAGAAGAAGGCAGCAAAAACAAACGCCAGTGCAGGGTACACGAGGACGCCTGAGCAAACTTTGGATGGAAGCATTAAAACAAGCGTCTTTAAGAAAAGAACTGGAAGAACGCCGACATGAAAGGGTGCACGTTGGTCGACTTAGATGTGTAAATGCACCGAGGCACTCTCCACTCTCTCTGCCTCACTTCACTACGCGAATTCGCAGCATGACGTAGAGCTGCGAGGTTTTCATGTTCAGCCTGCATGAAAAGCTCAGAGTGACCAATATGAATCAGAAAAAAACATAAAGGAAATGTTTGTTTGGTAAAGCACACCTTTAAACACCCTAATAAAAGGTATTCTCTTTGATCTGATTAGAGGAACAGTTGTCTTTTCTCTTATCACAGTTGTTGGGTTTTAACCAGAAGACAAACTGAACTTTTGATTATGGAGCTTCTTTATTAAAACTGTATTTTGCAGCTCGTTCCAGCAGCTGTCCTGTGAATCAGAGGGTATGAGCCTCAGCGCTGCAACTCTCCGGAACCTAGAAATCCTCACCAATCAGGTAAATTTACATCTAAACATTATAAGAGAATATATCAATAAAAAATATTTTATTGTCTATGGATTTGGCCTGAAAATGAAACTTTACTACAGGGCCTGATTTTTATGCTGCACTCTTTCTTTTTTGCTGTGTTGATGTCTGAAGACTGTATTTATTTTTGCATACCAGTAATTATTTCCTGTATGAGTTTGCATTCACTTAATGTTGTTATAAGAAGTTTTACTTTTGCCAAGCTCTCAGAATAAAAATCATCAATAGCTGCTTAAGTAGAAATCCCATGCAGATTACCGGGTAACTGAATTGTTCATTTGCAGCATTATGATGCACACGTGAGTGAACGGTCGTTTCCTGTGTGTGTTCTCTCCATCACAGACGGATGGTGGTGTGAAGGGGAGTCTGCTGTGGGTGTTGGACCACACTCGCACTCCTTTTGGGAGGAGACTGATGAGGAAGTGGGTGAGCAGGCCCCTCACAGACCTGCAGTGAGTACTTGACTGATTCAGCTTGGTTCTTCTTCTTCGCTTCATCGCACAGTAATTTTGTTTTCCATAGAGTGACGATGTGAGGAATTTCCACGTGAATGGGTCTCTCTCTCTCTCTCTCTCTCTGCTTTGTAGGGATTATCTGCTTTTCAGATTACACAGATAGCATCTCAGCCCCAAACATGAACCAAATCCTGATTACAAACAGACAGAATAATTCCTAGACGCATTGCACATCAGCAGATGACACGAGCACTTTTGCACAAGTGCATGCACGGATACACAAATTCATAAATTCAAGGTTTGATCAGAGTATGGCATTCAGGGTATTACTTTAAAATTCATCCTAATGGTTCCCGTTTCTCTGGATGGTTCGGCTGAGGGGAGAATTTAGTAAGTTTAGTTGAGTCTTTCAATTAGAGATTATCTGCAAATTATGAGACTAAGTTAGCAGTTTTAAACCAGCTTTTTAAACATTAATCTTATGAACTCCTCCGCCCTGTCATTATTGGATCACGTACGTCCTCCTGTGGGCTTCGCAGGTTTGCCACCTCAGAGTATTTATAGTTATGAGAACAAGTTTCACACTGAGAAATCCTGCTGTTTAGTTCATGTGTGAATAGAAAGCTGCAGGAGAAGTCTGTGAGATAATTGTCTGGACTTTCTCAGGTGTTTGGGTGTGAAAACGACTTAAATTCACAAAAATAGAAAAAAAAAAGAATTTTTTACTGCAGTCACTTCTTTTTTATGAATTCATGAAGAATCTAATTCGTGGCAATCATCTCAGTCAAAGCAGCTTTTCTAAGGACACGTTTCTTTTGCTCTTGGTGAAAATTTAACATTTTTTATAACTATTTCTCTCAGGTCTCCAGCCTGTTTTTGTAATTCACACATTTTGGTTCCTCAGGTCTATCTGTGAGAGGCAGGATGCCGTGCAGGAAATCATGGAGTCAGACTCGGTAACTTTAAACTCCGTCAGAACTCTGCTGTCGCATCTACCCGACCTGGAGAGAGGCATCTGCAGCATTTATCACAAGAAGGTAATAAACCACTCTTACATTTTGTGGGTTTATCATGTTAACCACAAAACTGACACAACAGGTGAAAATCTTTATCTTGCAGGTTTTCTTTTTTGAATTAAAGTCAACACATTTTTCTTTCTCTCGCCTCGATCGCTCTGTCTTTTTTATTGGAAGCTTCTTGATTAACAACAGAGAGCACTCACCTAGCTGGCACTTACATGATTTCCTGACACGGTCTCATTTCCCATCAGACCATCTAAGAAACATGGCTTTTATCCTGTGTGTGTGTGTGTGTGTGTGTGTGTGTGTGTGTGTGTGTGTGTGTGTGTGTGTGTGGCACACAGAGGAAAGAGGTGCTTCGGTTTGAGGTTGATGTCTCATTTCATGCTCATTGTTCTGTCTCTTTCATTTACTGTTGAAAGAAAATGATCAGATGTCATTAAACACAGGCACACAGCAGACACACAGAGGGGCCTTAATTGTCCCGTTGCCCATTGAGAGATAAATGTGTGTGTGTGTGTGTGTGTGTGATGATCAGAGTCTCAGTGGCTCCATTGACATTATGGCATGAGGGGGCTTATGGTCTTCAGTGTCTGTCTGCTTGTTTTTCAAAAAGAGCAACATGGAGGCTGCAGACTGAGACTACAGTGTAGGTTTAAAACCAGCCCCATCAGTGAAACCCTCATTAACCTGAAGGTTATGATCTGATATTGTACAGTGACATTAGAAGCTTTACTCTCTTCAGAGGCATCTCCAGAGCATTGATTGATTATTTAATTATCACAGCATTGATCTTGATGGAATAAAACAGCAGCTGCTTCTGTTTAATGTCATAAATAGTTAAATAGTTTGAAGTTATGGAGTCGTAAATGCCATAAAAGTTCAAATGTATGCATGTTAATGGCAGCCTTATGGTACAAACTGAATCAAAGTTTCAAAGAATCAACGAGATCCCTTATTTATTTTTATTCCACGTTGTTGCGTTTCCACTTGTGCTTTGTGGTAAATCTGCAGTTATCTTTTTGTTTTAGGGTGGTTTTATATTTTTGTTGCCATACTGCGACGACTTGCAGCTGCTAATGAGGCGTGTTGTTATTCAGAGAGTTTGGCTGACATGGCTCTTTAAGCTTCGCTGTCACATCCAGTGCAGATGAGATTAGTGATGTAATCTCACTGTTTTATAGAATCTCTCAGTAACACACCATCTGTGCACACAACCCCCCCCCCCCGCACACACAAAGACTAGCAAACACACAAAAACAGAAAAGGATATTTCTTGCTGTTTTTATGATTTCTTCTATTATTCACAACTGAAACAGAGAATATCAGAACAACTGATTCCTTCATTAGGTGCCACTTACCTCTGTGTGCTGTTGTGTGTGTTTTAGTCTTCCACTCAGGAGTTTTACCTGGTTAGTAGCAGTCTTTCTCGCCTGGGGTTGGAACTGCAGAGTCTCCTCCCAGCTGTCCGGTCACACATCAGCTCCCTGCTGCTCCGTAACCTCCTATTGGACACTCCTGACCTGCTGGCTCCGGCCCAAGGCTTCCTCAAGGTGCTCAATGAGAAGGCAGCCAAGTGAGTATCTGAGAGCAAAATGAGGAAAAGAAGATGTAAAAGAAAAACAGCTGTCTTCTATCTTGTAATCAGTCTGTCTGCGTATTTGCTGTTTGGTATCAAATGGTAAATGGTAAATGGCTTGTATTTATAGAGCGCTTTCTATAGTGCAGAACACCCCAAAGCGCTGTACAACACGAACAGTCACTCACCCATTCACACTCACACTCACACACTGGTGGTGATAA
Source organism: Callopanchax toddi (assembly GCA_006937965.1). Lineage (NCBI taxonomy): Eukaryota > Metazoa > Chordata > Actinopteri > Cyprinodontiformes > Nothobranchiidae > Callopanchax > Callopanchax toddi. The sequence continues at coordinate 1,162,419 of SSNR01000050.1, read as the reverse complement.
ACTACGTTGTAGTCTCAGCTGCCCTTGGACACTCTGACAGAGGCGGGTATCAGGGTGTGTACAACACTAAACTTTGAGTCGCAGGTCCTCAGAATAATGACCCAAACACACCCAAGAATGGGTCAGAACAAAATACTGAACTATTCTGAAGTGGTCTTCTATGAGCTCGGACCTAAATCCTGTTGAACATTTGTGGAAAGAACTGAAACATCTGGAAGAGGATCCCTTTAAATGTGAAACAGCTGGAGCAGTTTGCTCCTAAGAAATGGAGTAAAACCCCAGTCGGGAGCAGAAGTCTCACTGAGAGTTACAGAAATGGCCTGATTGCCTCAAACAGTTGACAGCAAAACATTAAGAGTACCAATATTTTAAACTGAATCAAAATTTCAGAATTTTTTTAAAATTCAGCAATATTTGTACTTTTTGCAGACCTAATTTTATGAGTATGTTGAATTTGTTTGATAATAAAAGATAGTAAAATACTAAGTTGCCCAAATCATTGTTTCCTCCCTAAATCAATTGAGTGCTTTTCATTTCTTCAGTTGAATAAAGACATGAAAACGTTTTATAGAAATGCTTCAAATGATGATTTTGATTAGGAAAATGCACCACAGTCTAACTGAACTTGGCTGAGAAAAGCGAGTTGTGGCCCAACGGGAGAAGTTTGCTGCCTGCTGTTGCTCCACACACGATTAGCTGTTGGCATGAAGACGTTCAAAGGACACGTGGAGAAATTCATTTTCAAACTTGTTTCTTAAAAAGTGAGGATGCATAGATTAGTAGAGTCATATATCATTAGCAGCTGTCGCATTTAAAGTGTGTTTCTGCAGGTCTGGGAGTAAGACAGAACTGTTCTCAGATCTGTCTGGGTTCCCCGTGCTGCAGGAGAGAACAAAGCAGATCCAGACTGTCATCAGTGAGATTCAAGAGCACCGTAAAGACGTCCGGCTGGTGCTGAAGGCCCCCGCGTTTGACTACACGACCGTGTCTGGACAGGAGGTACGGCATGTGTCTTTGTGTGAGAACGAAAGAAAAGGTGGGAGGAGATTGATGGCTGTTTGGGTAGAAGTCTCGGCTGCAATGATGGTCTTTTGTGTGTGTGTGTGTGTGTGTTAATCAAGCTCTGGTCTGATTTATCAGAGATTTGCTCATCTTCCTCCTCCTTTGCCTTCAGTTCCTGATTGAGGTGAAGAACTCGTCGTCATCAATTGTTCCACCTGACTGGGTCAAAATCAACAGGTCAGTTCACACACACATTCACACACTTTATAAGCTGCGCTGGTGCCTTTTTCTTTAATAGTTTAGTATAAACATGTGTTTTTATTCAATGGAGACACGTGGATTTAGTCAATTTTGGGAAATTTTTTAAAACCATTTCTAAAACTTTGCAATTGTCACTTTAAATTGTTCCTAATTATTCTTAATATCAATAAGAAGACATCAGTTATGTTGTAAGGTATAGACAATTTGCTCTGTATAAATCTTTGGAAATTGTTTTTGTGTCATCGTGAAACACTATAGTTTTTATGCTTATAGTGGTTCAAAATGAAGGAAAATAACATGTTTTTAACAAATGCAGCTCTTTGGAGTGTTCATCTTCTTTTATTTGTTATTCTTCAGCTAAATCTGAGACATTTAGACTTGTAGCTGGTGGAGAGAGAGGACAAACATTAAATAGCTGCAGGCTGTAATTAAACCAGGCCCTGCTGCAGCCAGGGCTTCGGCCTCTCTTTGCAGGGTTCATGACGTGTGGAAGTCCTGCAGGTGTTTGGCTGAGAAACTCCAGTAAATTTGAGTTTAAGTCATTTGGCCTGTTTTTTTTCCAAGATGGATGTCAGAGCTTTGCACCCTTTAATGAGATACCAAAGCTAATGTTGGAGAAGAGCTTTTACCATCCTCACTTGGAATGAGAACCATGACAGAACAGAGAATGTTTTATCAGTTTCTTATAGTTGGAGGAAAAATATGACCTCTTCCTACCAGTAAACACAGTCACAGCATGTTCCTGAAATTTCCACCAGGAGAAGAGTCAAAGTTTATTCTTACAGCATATTTAGTAACTGTAATCGACCAAAGTGCTGCACTATGTTTAAATGGTGTCAGTCCTATTTAATGTGTTCCAGTTTAAATTGGAGAACCAGTAGGATTTACTAAATGTTTTTCCCAGAGTAGTCTAGCTTCTGCACAGCCTGATAACAACAGGTTCTGTGTTCAAACGCAGTAGCAACAGTTTCCATAGATGATCACAAATAATTTTTTCCAAGTCGGATCCTTAAGAGGAAAGTCCAACTCAAGTTTCAAGTCCTGAAGGATCAAGTCCAAGTCAGTTTGAGTCTTTTTAGGCCAAGACAAACCTCAGAAACTGAAGCAACGAGATACAAATGGATAGACGTATAAATATTTGGTTTATTAACACTTGCACCTAACCCTGCCTACAAAAGGCTCAAATGTGACAAAACAAGTAGAAGAACTCTTTGTTAAATAGAAACATGACTGAGTTTTTTTTATTTTTTATATTAACTTTTTATTGAGAATGCACTCATTATATTACAGCAGCTACATTATTAAACATGATTTTGCTTCCACTTTTTTTTTTAACAAACAAAAAGAAAAAGGAACTCTAGCAGGGGCAGCGGGGGAACACATCACAGTCACGTCATTAAGAGAGTATCTAATTCAGAACCTCGGCGTGCGAGGACCCATGGCTCATGTAAAATCAGAACTAACAGGTTTAACATAGTTAGTCCATTTAGTCCATATTCTATAAAAGGAGTCCCTCTGCACTTTGAGGGAGAAGGACAGTTTTTCCATTGTGAAAATCTCTTGCACCACATTGATCCAGTCTTCTGTTGTTAGTGGGATTGGCTTGAGCCATTTCCTTGTAAGGGCCTTTTTACTCGCAGCCAGCAAGATGTATAAAAGTTTTTTATCCTTAAGGCTCAATGTATCCACCTGTACGTTACAGAGAAATATAGTGTCAAACGTCAACGGAAAAGTGAATGAAAAAACATTCTGTATATGTTTGTGGATTTGGGACCAATACTGTTGTATGGCCTGGCAGTCCCAAAATATATGGAAGTGGTTGGCACCATCTCCTCCACATCTCCAACAAGCATCCCCCAAACCCTGGTATCTTTTCTGGACAGGGGTAATGAAAAATCTCATAATGTTTTTCCAGCAAAACTCACGCCAGACATTGGAGCTTGTTGTACCCCATGGCATCTCGCATATATGATCCCAACATTCCTCTGTAATTACCCTGTTGCTCTCTCTCTCCCACTTCAATTTAACATAAACTGAGCTGTCGTTCTTAAACCGCAAGATGCTATTGTATATTCTGGAAATAGTTTTTTTGAGTGTTCCAAGCTCGGTCAATCTAATAAATGTTTCCACAAATCTCAGGTCATTTAAATTTACTTTCAGATCTTGTCTGAAATAGCTCCTGATCTGTAGATATCTGAAAAAAATCATCAGAGCCCACATCATGCTTTTCTTTCAGGGTTTCAAAGCTCTGAATCGCTCTGTTGTGGACTAATGAATAGTAAGTGGTCAGGTCTTTTGAAATCCAGTTCTTAAATCTATTGTCGTGTTGGTTTGGGGTAAAATCGGAATCATATGCGCACCATCTTAAAACTTTTGAGGCATTTTCTGAATCACAGATCTTCATTACTTCATTCCAGGTGTTTATCATTACTTGAGATATGGGTTCATCTGCCAGATCTATTTTATTCTGCAATTTTATGTCAGCCATTAAGGCTGAGATTGGTATCGTCTTGACTGTTGTCCCCTCCACCTCCTTCCATCCTGCCCTGTACTCTGGACAGCACAAACATATTAGTGGTCTCAACTGAGCCGCCCAGTAATATTCCTGTAGACAGGGGAGACCTCGACCCCCTTTACCTTTTTTTAATTGTAGAGTTTTATATTTAATTCTGGCTGTTTTCCCTTTCCAAATGTATTTCGAGAGCAGTCTAGTCCATTCTATAAATTGTTTCTTCGGTATTGGGATTGGCAAGGATTGAAAT
>SSNR01000050.1:1115973-1158384 GCA_006937965.1 Callopanchax toddi | reverse complement strand
GTTGTGGACTAATGAATAGTAAGTGGTCAGGTCTTTTGAAATCCAGTTCTTAAATCTATTGTCGTGTTGGTTTGGGGTAAAATCGGAATCATATGCGCACCATCTTAAAACTTTTGAGGCATTTTCTGAATCACAGATCTTCATTACTTCATTCCAGGTGTTTATCATTACTTGAGATATGGGTTCATCTGCCAGATCTATTTTATTCTGCAATTTTATGTCAGCCATTAAGGCTGAGATTGGTATCGTCTTGACTGTTGTCCCCTCCACCTCCTTCCATCCTGCCCTGTACTCTGGACAGCACAAACATATTAGTGGTCTCAACTGAGCCGCCCAGTAATATTCCTGTAGACAGGGGAGACCTCGACCCCCTTTACCTTTTTTTAATTGTAGAGTTTTATATTTAATTCTGGCTGTTTTCCCTTTCCAAATGTATTTCGAGAGCAGTCTAGTCCATTCTATAAATTGTTTCTTCGGTATTGGAATTGGCAAGGATTGAAATAAATACAGCAGTCGGGGAAGAATATTTAATCTAATTGATTCAATCCTAGAATGTAGGTCTAAAAAGGGTATGAGATTCCATGACTGAGTTTTTAATATATTTCAATTACCAGCAATTCTCAAAGCCTAGTCTGTTATTCATTTTTAACTGTGCCTGTTTTGAGTTGTTATCTCATCCTTAAAACTCTTACCAGTTTCCATCAGCGTCGACTTTCTTTTCCCTCTGCAGTACGAAGGCAGTCAGCAGGTATCACTCTCCCTTCCTGGTCGACCGCTACAAGAAGCTGCAGCAGCTCAGAGAGCAGCTGCTTCTCGACTGTCAGAGAGAGTGGACCAATTTTCTGGAGTATGACAGAAACACACACACGCACCTGATCACAAATTCAAATGAAAAGCTGTTAAAACATAACAAGCATGTGGTTCAGGGGTATGCCTTCACAGCTCTCAGCCTGCCAGAATTAGCCTGTTTTTGTCAAGTGTCCTGTCAGTGCTGTCTACTCAGAAACCTGTATGCCCTTACCTTAATTTACACTTGAAATCTGTTTCCTCTCTCTCTCCACAGCAAGTTTGGGGAGCACTACCACACCATGAAAAGGGCTATTAGTCACCTAGCAACCATGGACTGTCTCTTTTCATTGGCTGAGGTGGCTAAACAAGGGGACTATTGCAGGTGATATCCTCTCATGCAGACCATAAATATTGATGCGTGTGTTTGAGCGCGCACGTGTGTGTGTGATTTTGTGTGTGCGTGTAGGGAGGGAGGGTCGTCCTGTGTCGTGTCCTATAGACTCCAACAGGCTGTGTGTGGGTGTGTGCACCGGGCTCAGCGGCGTGCTCTGCCAGAACACCAACATCTCTCCCACTCACTCACACACACGCATCTTTATCATCTCTGTTTCTACACGTTAAATTTCAGCTTTTCTTCTATCAGCATTGTTCTACTGCAGGCATTTTTTTTGTTTTGGCATCTTCTGAGTCCAAGTTCTTTTAGTTTCAGTCTCTTATTATACATTTTAAGGTAGAAAACGTGGTTAAAGTTGTTATACTTGTGTGTTAGGAATGTAGAAAAACTGTTAACTTTTACTCATTACCAGTTAGAAAGGAGTTGCTGCACAAATAATTAACATTAAGCATTATTTTTACCACTTAAAATGTAAAATATGCTGCTCAACTTCAGATTGACTATTTAGGTCTGTTGTGAGTTTGGCCAGAAATGGATATATAAAAATTATTATTATTATTTTTTTTAAGATCCCACTGTAAGGGAAGCCTTTGATCTTTTTCTGTATTGGAAGGTGTTTTGTTTCTTCTCCATTTAAATTCAAGTTGACACAGAAGAAACAAAAGTTCACAATGTTATGGTGAGATCCAGTTTCCAGGCTTCTGCTGTCAGTTTGAATAAATGCACCATCGTTACACGTCCACCCTTAGTGCGTGTTTGTTTTTACATGTGTCCTTGGTTCTGTTACCTCTTTCTGACCCGTTCTGGTAGAAACAGGCAGCACACGGAGACCAGTTGCTTTCATATGGACCCAATTTAAACCACAATGAACTGAAGTTAATAAAATGTCCTACAGTGTGTGTGTGTGTGTTTTACTGTGTGTGAACCTAACTGATTGTCCTGTGTGTTCAGGCCAAAGGTGTGTGAAAACCAGCACCAGATTATGATAACGGACGGCCGACATCCTGCAATAGATTTATTGATGGGAGAGCACAATCAGTATGTGCCTAACCACACTAAATTACAGGTACACACACACACACACACACACACACACACACACACACACACACACACACACACACACACACACACACACACACACACACACACACACACACACACACACACACACACTCTAAGAGCTCTGAGACAAAGAGACTCAGACATTTGCCTACTCACTAACTCATTGAGACACACATTTACACACACACATAGAGACTTGCACGACACGCTCTCACACACATACCCACACACGCACTTCCTCGCTCGGTGCTCGAGTGGGTGTAGGTTAATCTTGCAACAGAAGCACAAGCCAGTAGGAAGAGAAGCCAAAGCTTTCAGTCCACCCACCTCTTCAGCTGTGCATGCAAACATGCAAATATCTCATTCTAGTCGCAGCCTTTCCCTCTCTGTTCTGGTTGTTTAGGGTGACGGCAGGAGAACCATGATAATCACCGGGCCCAATATGGGGGGCAAGAGCTCCTACATCCGCCAGGTTGCCCTCATCTGTATTATGACTCAGATGGGCTCGTACGTCCCGGCCTCTGCGGTCTGTGTGGGCTTACTGGATGGGATTTACACCAGGTATGACCTCAGGCACAAACAAGCACCTGTTTGACAGCTGGAGTTGAATAAACAACACAAAAATCTGGAAATGACCACAAACTGCACTCAGCTATTGGGCTGTTTTGTTATTTGCATCATCAAACATTTTAAGATGCATCATGTCTAACTTGTTATTTATAAATGCTAGGAAAAAGAAAGAATATAAAAAGCATGTGCTTAGACTAGATGGTTTTGCAGGTTTGCACAGAAAAACAGCAGCTGCCTGTTTCATACTGAGTTAGTTCTCTGTGTGGTCCTGAAGCAGCGCTGATATTCTGGGGAATGAACACAGAAATTCTGCAGTGGTTCCTTTGGGTTCTGTTGGTCGAGTGTTTGTGGTGAGGCCTCAGGTTTGTTCTGATGAATCCAGTCGAGCGTTGGTTGAATGGATAAGTGAGGAAATGCTCTTCTTGTGTTTTTTTAGGTGTTTGGGAGCAGATTTGTTTTGAGACGGGGGAGATGCTGCTGTCACCATAGGAATTGGTTAAATTACATGTTTAGAGGAAGAAGATAAAAGGAACATGGAAGAATGTTCCAGTGTGGAAAGTCTCTGTTTAGGATTCATTGTGGACCTTTGATTATATGAGGAGATGAGCGAAACCAGTCTTTTCACACAGCTATTGTAAAAGATGTGACACTAGTAAAAGAGGACATATTTATCAGGTTCATAAATATACATTAACACACTTAGATCAGCTGAAACTACCTAATACTAATGAAGTCCTTTTGATGCCAAAACAGAGGTCAAGAATTTCTTATTTATGACCAGACACGCCTACATACACGAAACACCTGAGCAACTTTTTCTAATTTACCACAACTACGCTGGCATTTTCACCCCCTAACAATCTTTATCAACGTTCAATGATACAAGCAATTATATGCAATCAAGCATAAGGATCCCTGAAACATCACACACAAACACACCTCCATCACCTGGGCTCACTTTCTCTTTCTGTGAAGTTTATTCTTAGTCCTGACACTCAGTCTAATCCCTTCTAATCCATTTTGTTTCTCAGCACACAGAGGAAGGTGTGTAACACGGGGAAAAAAAAGCTCACGTGTTATTTGACAAAGCTGGCTCTATTGTTCAACATGGTTCGATCCGACGCAGCTCGGTGTCGTAGAAACCTCCCAGACAGAGAGGCTTTGTTGGAGAAACTCTTTTTCTTGATGATTATTCCTATTAGGAGGAGAGTGGCTGTGAGCCCCCTGCATGTAGTTTCCAGTCCTGAATACATATTAGTGTGGAACACAGGCCAATATTTGGTCTCTTTTACTTTGCTTCTGCAGCACTGCGTGATTAGACCTAATGGCTTGCAGATGTGTGTAATTGTCTTTTTTTGTGGGTTTAAGCTTGTTCTCATGTATTAACCCAGTGGGAGACAGAGGCTTGTCAGCACACCAAAAGTCTGTTTCCACTATGCTTTTATGCTCTAGTTTTGAGAGACCCAGTTGGAGGTTTTATATTTTAATAATCGATATTGGCTGCTTCTTCTGTTTGTGGGCTTCTAGTTCTGACTTTGTGTTTTTTATTATGAGACTGAAGGGTTTTGTTGATTTGAGTCGTAGAGTTTAAGAACTGATTATAAAACTTGGTGCTTTGAAGATTCATTCATTTTTGTGCTGATTATGAACTTTGACTTGTTTTAAAAACAGATCTGTTTAAAGGCCTAGCATCGCCTTCATGCTCTCATTCAGTTTTTGGAAAGGATGGCGTTCTAGCTGTTTTGGTTAAATCTTGAAATTAACAACATTATATGCAAACTCTTGTGATCTGTTAGTACTCCGAGTACATGCTGTAAATTCCTGTCAGCTACTGTGACACCGTATTTTAGCTCGATATCTGTAAAACTGACTGAGCTGTAGCCATTTTTGAGTTTAAGGTTGAGTAGCTGTGGCAGCCATATTGAATTGGCTTGACTCAAAATGTCAAATGCATCTTTAGTATTTGTCTAAAACTAGTCTGCAGACATAAAAGCGATCTGCTCAGACCTTGTGTACTTGTTGTGTTGTCCTGTTGTTGTTTAGCTCAGTGTTTCATTGTCAGTAAAGATGATTATTATTCTTATCTCAGAAAAGAGATGCATCTCAGTGGTGATTAATATTTAAGGGAAAACACACCCACACTGTATCTGCTGTCTTCTTCTCCTGTCTGTGTCTAATTAGACTGTCTGTGCTTGCTCTGTCACCCAGTGTAAGATGCTGGAACAAATCTGTCTTGATAATAAATGCTCAATCAATTCCTACTGCTGCGCCAGGCATAATAGACCCAGCAGTTGCCTTGTCACATGTAAGGAAGATGTAATCGAGAGCTGAAGGTTTTCTTTTTGTTTGTGCTCAGAGAATTAGCAAACTTTTTGGGTTTTGGGGAAAATTATGCGTAAAAATCTAATAAATATCCTGTCTGTTTTGACTAGAAATGAGATGAAACTGAATAATCTGGATTAAAACTGACATATAGAGTCTCTATTTTATGCCCACTCCAGTTTGAACAGAAATGTGTGTTTGTTGTTTCGCAGCAGAGTAGTGGTGTGTGTTTCATTCATAGTGGCTGACAGATGCAGATATGTATGTGCACGTATGCAGCTGTTGTGCTTGATTGTCGGTGTTGAGTCCTGAAGGTTATAGAGCACATTCTTCCATGGTTGTTATGGAAACAGCAAGAGGAAGCAGAATGTAAAACTGTGTTTTGAAGGGACCTTTAATTGACAATGAACCCTGAGCAGTGATTATACCACATTCTGCTAAAGTCCCTTAGAAGCTCCTCTTCTGTCAGAAAATGTTGCGTGTTTGGATCTTTTTTATTTTTCTGTTTGGATTTTAAAAATATGGCTAAAAAGAACTGTCAGAGCAACAAACTGATGTTAGTGGTAGTAGCTGCCAACAAGTCTCTGGGTAACAGGAACACCTACTGTGGGTGGGTGTTGTACACATGTTGAGCCTGTGGAAAATTGCTCTATTTTACACCAACTCATTCATTCATTCTTGTGACTTTTCTTATTTTTATTTTATCACATCTCTAGTGTCAGATCGCCTGTGTCATCTTGTAGGTGGCAGAGATATTTAGACCTTCACTACCCCTAAAGGCCAGCAGGATTCGATCTGACAGAAAAAAATGTAGAGATTTAGGGTTCAAATGACAACTTTGGGAGAAAAATCAAAATAAACGAAAAAAATCCAGATCTGTGCTGACTGTATCTGCAGAGGTGGGACCAAGTCAATGTTTTGCAAGTCACAAATGAACCTCAAGTCTTTCCATTCAAGTCCCAAGATGTGCAAGTCCAGAATTAAGTCGAGTTCTAATTCATTAAAATCACCAGTCAAATGAAAACACAAGGCATGCAAGTGTAACACCTTCCTCGAATTACAAAATTTAAATGACTAAAACTCAGAAAAATATTGGACCAGTTCTAGGATTCGTCTACTGGAGCAGAATGTGATTAATGACACAGACAAAGAGTTTGAATAACAACGATGTATTTGTTGTATGTTGACAGTTTATCAATAAGACATTTGATTGAAATAAAACTTATACACACATGGAATAAAATGGGCCCAAAGCAAAAACAAGTCTTTTAAAATAACGTAGAAAAGTAAATGGGAATACCCCCGGGGGATTTTACTCAGTTCCTGTGGTGTTTATCCACATCAAAAACCGTATCTCAGTTCTTAGTTCCTCTCCTTATACTGTACAGCAATCCAACCAAATCAAAGCTGGTCCTACCAAATGGCAGTTACCACAGTTCTCAGTCCATTCAGGGCAGATCAGAATCTCCTCGTGTCGTGGGCTTCATGTATCCTGGTGGGGGGGGGGCTCGCCATCCCTGAATGGAGTCCAGCATCAGTCAATCTTTGAAGATGGGTCCAGAGAAGAGGAAGAAAGAAAGGAAGAATACAAAAAAAAAAAAAACCTGACCTGCACAAAGCAGCAGAATTGTATTCAAAATAAATCTTATATTCTCACATCTACAATGAAAATAAATTACAGCAACAAATCCTACTTGATGAATTGATCAATTTACAAGATTTCTTACCAAGAACAACAGAATTCAGAACTCCTTGTAGACTTCTGAACAGTAACAGCTCAGCAGCAACATGAAGAAACTACAGTTAAGAAACTTCTGAGTACAGTGGACTTTTTAAAGCACATACTGAATAAAAAAATACACTTAACATGTAGATTCAGCTTCCATTTCTCAAACCAAATTGCCTAGCACTTTTTTACAACTTAATAAACAGTTTACACCAAGATAAGATCAGAGCTCTTACGTTGTAGAAAGAAGTGCTAGCTTAACTAACAGCATTAGCAGTTAGCATCTTATTTACTAAAATTTCCAGAAATTAGTTTCACTCACCGAAAGATAAAATAACAACATAGAAATGTAATCCTTTAAACAAAACGTGGAGTGCTTTAAAGGGAAGTTTTAAAGCAGCTGAAACTCCTAAAAGCACTGGCTTCTCAGCATTAAAAAAACGTCTGCTTTCTCTCTCTGCCTTCAACCGTTTGTTTCCGTGTGCACTTCACTGACACTCGGAAAAAACACAACTTCTTCAAAATCTATGAGAACAGTATTAAACATTAGAAAATAAAGTATTTAAATGTACTTTTTTCACAAATCTTTGACATATTAACATTTTCAATAAAGGAACTATGTTTTACATGTATAAAACAAAACTTAAAAGCATTTTTTTACATTGACAGGGTTACACAAGTCTTGAGTCCAATCATGTCCCAGAACTTGCAAGTTTCAATTCAAATCAAGTCCAAAGACATGCAAGTCTCAAGTCAAGTTCCAAGATGTACAGGTCTAGAGTCAAGTCCTAGTCCTGAGTTTTAATTTCCAGTTTAAAATAAGTCATTTTACTAGCTCCTTTTATAATAAACAACTTCCAGAAAATGTAAATGCTTATAATGCTAGTTTTTTTTATTTAACTTGATCAGAAAAAAGGAGTGCTGGTGTTGCCTCAACGCTCACGCTCTGCAAGAGATCAAGTGTTTTCAGGTCAACAGGTTCAAGTCGCTAGTCATTGGTGTTTTACTCAGAGCCGAGTCCGAGTCTTTTGTCCGATGTCAATATTATTCTTTGTATTTCTTTTTTAATATGATTTGTTGATAGATTTTTATGTCCATTTAAAACAATTAATAAAGAGTGATGCTTTAAAGCATGTTAATGTGCCTGAATTTTAAGGTGGTATTTTCAAGATTTCAATTTTAGAACGCACTAAACATTAAGCAGCAAAGATACAAACTGCTTTGATTTGACAATATTTAATAACTTGCATTTATTCATTAATATAATGGATTGAAGAAAAGTGGTGCTTTATTCACTTTTTATATGGTTTTAAGTAAAAATCAGGTTAAATCCACCATAAATGTGACTGTAACCTATATTAAACATTTCACACGTTACACATCATGATATGAAAATATTTGAATCCTAATAAATACTGCACGGTCTGATCATTAAGAAACGTGATTTCTGAAGCGGTGGGAGGTGTTAACACGTGGAGTCTATTTTAAGGATCAGTGAGTTTGTGTTGAAAGGAGGGACTCATTCAGACCAGCAGGACACCGGGCTGGTGGAGAGCTGCTACGTCTCCACAGAGCCTCCCTCATCGGTGCTTCTGTTGTTTGATTCATCCCCCTGGTGTAGACCTGTCATCGTTTCCCTGGACTTCCAGGCATGCAGTCAGACACACACCATAAACCGGAGAATGAAATGCAGCAGCGTGTCTGCCACTCCTCTTTTCCTGTATGGCATGTGTGGTGTAACCATGGTAACCCCTGTTGGTGCTTCATTCATAGGTGCATAACGTTAGCTGATGCTGGAAAAGACAGATTTTTAAAGTGAGAGGCAGAGACTGGGAAATAAATCTGGTAACTGATAAAGAGTTTGTATCAGAGAAGTCTGTTTAGGGTTTATTTTCTATCTGAAATCCTTGTAAAATCACAAACTATAATTTTACTTTGAATGCGTTTATCAGTAAGTGATTACCGACGTTTATGTCCTGATGTACACCTTAGTGCCTCGTAATTAGTCACATTCGTAAATCCTTTTTACGCCACAAGGATCCCGACAAGTTGCACATGCCTGGGACTTGATAATTATAACACTATTAAAATTGATTGTTTGCTTCTGGGAAAGTGAGGTTATTATTAGAGTCTGTGTTCTTTATTTTCTTTTTTAGTTGCGGTTACGGTTCAGGTTGTAAATCAGGCTGTCTAATAAAAGGTGTGTGAGTAAAAAACTCTGAACATGTTAGGTTGTTTTTCTTTGGGCCTAGTACACAACAGATACTGCTGCTGATTGCAGATGACACATAAATAAATCCGTTAGTTAGTTAGTCCACATAACAGATGTCAGTTGTCAGGAATGTAAATGAGCAGTGGGTGAAAATAAATTGTTTTATCCTGCTTAGCGCGTCACAATCATGGCGGATGTAATCAATCAACTCATCTGTGTATTCCTCACAAACATGAAAGAGATGCATGCTGGGTGTTTTTTTTTTGTTTTTTTTTAATCAGATCTGTCAGATTTTACAAAGAGTTCTGTGACTAATAGAAGACAACAATATTCAAACATTTATGTGATGTCAGTAAATCTGGATCATTAAATGTTACTTTAGTTCATGGTTACTATTTAAATGTTTTTCAGTCCGACGTGGATTTCTACAAATATGTATTCGACCTCACACATCTTCTGTCTGATTCCTCTTCAGGATGGGGGCTTCAGATGACATCTTCAAAGGGCGCAGCACGTTCATGGAGGAGCTGACGGAGGCCTCGGAGATCATTTTTCACGCGACCGAACGCTCGCTGGTCATCCTCGACGAGCTGGGACGAGGGACCAGCACCCACGATGGGATCGCCATCGCCTACGCCACCCTGGAGTACTTCATCAGAGATGTACGTTCGTATTATTCGTGTTTCTGAATGTTGATGTTTAATGATGGAACATTCTACTTAACCCTAAAGATGTCATCCTTCTGGAGGTTTTTTATAGATGCGATCATTCAGTGAGTTACTTAAAGTTCTTAAGCAAACAAAGCAACTCAGTGAGCAAAAGTCCAGAGAAGCCTGATCTGTAATGTTGATATTCAGCGTGAGAGGAAGCTGCAATAAAAGAAGGAAATAAGCTGAGTGACCTCTGGATCTCGAAGTAATAAAGGGACACAAATGACTGCTGCAGGCCTTGATTCAAACACAAACAAGACTGACGACAAGCTGATAAACATTTAGTTTACTCATCACAACATCTGGTTTTATATTTATTAGCTGCTGCTCTTAATCACAAAAAAGCATATATATTTATTTATACATATATTTGCTTTGGAACAAATCTTCAGAAAATTCCTTCATGCCTCAGTCAGAACCCCTCAGGGAGCCGTGTGCTACCTCCAGTTTGGTAGAGTGAAATTTGTCCACTGGAATAATGAGAGCTCGTGGTGTTGATACTGGCGAGTTGATCATTACATGCTTGTGGACATCTTAAACTATTTGTATTTACCTATTTAGTGTTGAACAAATGGATCGATACCCTAAGCAGAGAAAACTCATTACTGCTGTTTGACTTGTGCTTCAGGTTGCGGCTCCAATCAGGGCCGTTCGTTTCCCCAGCTGTTTACTCTGCACAGTTTAACTTCAGAGACACGAGGCTCTGTTTGGTCTTGTAACATCTTTTAGCCGCGTCTCTTTAATTTCAGCCTCTTGCACATAATTTCACCACAGAGCTGTCTGTTTTTAATGTCCCTGCAGGTTCAAGCATTGCAGTCATTCAGCTTCCCCGTGTGTTCTAAAATTTATCTGGATTCTTTGAATTTTTAATGATGTTGATCCACAAATTATTGGTTATTTTACATTAAAAGAGACGCTAAAATTATGAGGTGCTTGTCTGTGAAGCCTGAATCCATCTTAATCTTAAATGCTGCTAAAATGAAACCTTTTAAACTTTTGTAAAATGTTGCTGGAATTGAAATAAAAATGGGAAATACATATAAAATTAGCTCGTCCATATATATAAATTAGCTTTATCTGCTAGTATACACATGATGGGTCATTTATACAGTTTGTGTGGCTGTATTCAGTATTTAAGAATTATTCAGAAAAAGGATAAAACATGAAGAATATCTTAGCATGAGTGATCTATTGGTGTGTTTTAAACAGTTGGTGTGTGTGGTATTCGTCTCTTCTGTTGCAGCCTTTCTAGAGAGGGGATTTGTCCAATCAGATGGTCTGCTCTGACCTTAGAGGGCGCGTCTTTAATCTTGCATTTGAAGCATTTTGTTCTGGTTTTGAGCGATTGTGGTAAAGCGTGAAACATCTGTTTAGCTGATCATTGGACTGCACAATCTGAAGGATCTGACAGAACCAGTTCAGCTTGGAAAACCTTTAAAAACCAGCCGCGTTTTAACTGGTTCATGAACAGAGCATCACATAAAGTCAGTGTTATTTATTAGGGCTATGCTTTGATTTTATTTTTTTTTCCTGAAAAAGCTCTTTTAGTGTTTTTAAATTCATGAAACCAACAGTTTGGCTGGACTGCATCCCAGGGTGACTCTAGTTCTGCCTGACATTCAGGTCATGGATTTATTTCCTCCTTTCATTATTGTTAATCCAACATGTTTTATTTGCTTTGAGTGAGCCATATTTACATTTAGACAGATCAACATTTATCTTGAAAACCTCATTCCAGTTTTCACCTCCAGCCCGTTCCACATTAGTCTCTGGACAGGATCTTGAGGTTATGTAAGTCTGCTGGAAAACAGAAACTGAAAATAGGTAGCAGTTTATGCAGCAGGAAGCTGCTGCTGGCTGGAGGAGGGAGATCTTATCCTTGTGTAACAGCATCGATTTGTCAGAAAAGCCTCGCTATTAATGGAAAATAGGACTAAAGAGTGCATAAGAAGTTGTTTTACAGGAAGAAGCCTTCTCTGTAGTCTTTAAAGCGGACTCCTTCACTTCTTGGTCCTTCCTCCTCCATCACTCCTCTCCTCCTCCTCACTAGGCTCAAAAGTTCAACTACTCCTCCTTGATCTCAGTTGTTATAGAAACGCACCTCTCCTTGTCCCTGACACTCATCTGAGAAGTAGTTAGAACATAGATGGGTTTTGTAATGTCACTCAATAATAGACACAACCTGGATGCAGGAAGGGGAGACAATCCAAGAAAAACCAAAGAGAGGTTTATAAAAAACTAATTTCTGGTTCATCAGGCACGATTCTAGTTCAGGACATGTTTTTTTATGTATTTATATTTTTCTTCTTCTTTTCCTTTTGTTATTTCCCTTCAAGGATCGAATCATCTGACTCCGTCTAATCTGATGTTTTATCTTTTTACTTGTGATTTGTGAAACACCCAACAGCGTCCTTCATTTCAGCCTTTAGTCTTGGACAAACTTGGACTTTTACTCATTTTTCATTTGTTGCATGATTCAAACGTGCATGTGACTGCACCAATACTGTAAAAAAAAAAAAAAAAGCAGATCATGTCTGGCTTCTAAGTGTACGAGCTGACCTGAACACTATCCTGATGCATCACTCCATTAGTGAGTAAATGATCTGACGGACAAAACTCCAACCTCTCTGTGGCTGCATTGTTCTCACACACGTGGATTCAGTCCTCAGTGTCTTTTACTTCTCTGATTGCATCGCTTTCTCAAAACATCTGAACACAGTCAGCTTTGGAATGATTTTTTTTTTTGTAGAGTTGTTGGTTTGGAGCAAAGCCTCCCAGCACGTTGTTGAATTCCTCATAAAGATTAGATGAAGATATCAGTGAACATCATAGAGGAACAATACTGTTATTAAAATTAGGAATGGGTTGATATTTTCCATCTAGAAGGGGAAGCAATAAATGCATACACCTCGTCTTGAGTTTAAAACTCCGTTAAATGTATCCAGTCAAGACCTAGTATGATTAGATCAACTTAAAGAAACATCAACTATAGATTTTCTTACTGGTAATTCATTTGTTCTTTTATGGTGCAGAATAAATGAAGTGGTTACTGTCGTTATCATTTTCTTCTATGATATTTATAGTAACTGAACCTAAATTGTGACTCTCAGTTTCAATCAGAAACCTTTAAAAAGGTTAATATTTGATGACGTGCGGATCCAGGATAGAAGACTCCACCTTCATTCATCATTCTGTTGTTATATTTCATTATTTGTTGCAGCTAGTAAAAAATACACATGTTCAACATCTAGGAGCATGCTCAGAGGGGCGCTGGCCCCAGCTGAAATCTGATTGGTCTCTGAGGTGATCCTGCTTTAACCCTTTATCATCATCTTCATCCAGTAAGGGTCCCGGGGAGCTGGTGCTCATCTCCAGCAGTCACTGGGCGAGAGGTGGACACCCTGGACAGGTCACCAGTCCATCACAAGGACAAACAAAGAGACAACCGTTCACACACTCACACCTAGAGCCATTTTAGAGTCCCCAATTAATGTACATGTTTTTGGTCCCTGGGAGGAATCTGGAAAAACCCACACATCCATGCTGGAGAACAAACTCCACGCAGGAAGGCTGCAGTCAGGACTCACATCTGCAATTTGTTTGATATTTTTAGGAACGTTGCTTAAACATTCATTAAAGGGAAAGAAAATCCAACTTATAGGCTGATAAAATAATATTTAATCAACAAAAATGAATATTTAATACATGAAACTAGACATTTGAAGTAGAACTCACACACAGCAGCAACAACCTCATCTGGACTTTCTCAGACTCCAAGGATTCTGTTTATAAACACACAGCAGATTTGAGTTTACAACACCGGTAGACTTTTATAAATGACTATTTCTTTTAAATGTCCCTTTTCATAGTTACCTGAGCTTCATGTTTGTGGTATCTTGACTTTTCTTCTTGTTTATGTTTGTGTTCTCTGGAGTGTTAGCTAACCAGAAACATTCACATCCTTCTGGAATAAATTTGAGGTAAAACTTTTTTCACAAATTCTGTGACATTTCTTCAACTAAAACTCACTCTCGTTATTCTCGTTACATCCTCATTTGTATGTCGCTGGATAAAACTGTCTGCCAAATGCGTAAACATGAACCAACAGCCCTGAAGCTTCTCAACACGTAAACTTGCAGAGAACATCGTATTAACACATTTATCAGCTCTGAATTCACTTTTTTTTTTTACTTTAACCTCCTCAAGATGGCATCAGCTAACACATGAAACTCACAGATGGTAAATATTTGATGATCAACTTCTCTAACCTCTGTTTGGTTTCCACACACTTTGATATAATCATCATAAACTCATCAGCGGTCGCCAAGTGACAAAGAAAGAACAGTCAGAGACCAGGTAACTTCATGATATCAGATGGTGTTTCGTCACTGAAGAGCCTCATTAATGAATCTTTTAATCATTGTCTAATCGATTAATTGTTTCAGCACTAATGTGATCGGGGCGGTCGTTCTGCAAAGCAGCGCTCTCAGTGCACCCAGGGGTGGTCTGGTAATGAGCTGCCATTAGCACCAAATCACATCATTATTCAGATTGCTTCATCCCGCTGCAACACTTACTTTGTTCTTACCTTTCAGTCAAGTAGGATACTGTGGTTTCTCTCTGTGTGTGTGTGTGTGTCTGTGTGTGTGTGTTATTGTATTGCTGGAACTTTAGCTTAAAGCATCAACTAGAGAAACGTCTATAAATGTTTTCACAATGAAACTTCCCAGGTAAAAGACAAATAAATGTAAAGTTTTCCAGTAATTATTATTAGTAGTATTAATTGACACCTTTTCAGACCAAAGAACAACTGTTCGTCATGCTGTTGAAGTTGATTTATTATATTTGGGAGAGAAAATTCATGACAATATCTATCTCTGCCCTCCCTGTTCCATTTACATGATTGTCTTGTTAATGTGAACAGGGGAAGGAAATGCATTTGTTTTCATAAAGAGCTCTCAGCATCTGTCTGCAGAAAGCACTGCTCAAATGTTCCTGCGTGCCTTAAAAGGATTCTGATGGAGTGTGCTGTGATTCTCATGTCTTACCATTAATGCTCGGGTTCAATCATGTCGTCTTATTGTGACTTCAGAGATTAGTAAAATCAGCAGGATGATGTGAAGAGACTTGGGTTAATCTCTCCCGAGAGCCTGAAAAGCTGAGTGTAGTGTTTACAATGAAAGAGGAAAAATCCTTCAGACAAAGAGTAAGAATTAAAATAAATAGAAATTAGGAGAAAAATGTTCAAAAGATTAGAATGTTGTAAAAAAGTATTGACCCTCTTATAGAGATTTATCCTGTTTCTGCTGTTTTTTCTTATTTAAACATTTCAGATCAGCAAACACATTTAAAAAAACCAAAGTGTCTCACTTCCAGTCAGATATATTCAAATTATTTCCATCCTATTGCATTCAGTTTTGAACATAAAGTGTTGATAATTATGGCTTTTCATGTTTATAAAATAGCTTTCGGTCAGTTAGTCCGGTGGTCATTATTCTGTCAAGATGACACAAACATAAGAAACCTACAGCCACCGATTAGAAGCTTTTATTAAAATGTTGTGATGTTCCTGTTGGTGAACTGTAATCTAATATGATTTATTTGACAGGTGCAGAAATGCAACACTGATAAAAAGGCAGGTGGAAATGTGGCAGTTATACTGTCAAAAACTAACAACCATGGCAGGCGTAGACGATTTGAATGTTTTCTGTTTTATTTTACAGTTTGATCGACTTTTTAACTTTTGTCCTGTTTTCAGTGTCTGATTAGGTTCTCTCTGACGGGAACACAATGTACAGATTATATTTCCCCACGCCACGACGACCCCGTTTATGCTGCCTGCTCCTAAACATTTGTGAACCCTTACAGTTAAGGATTTTTTTTCCTCTTCTCGTTCTCCATCATAGGTGAAGTCTCTCACCCTGTTTGTGACCCATTATCCTCCTCTGTGTGAGCTGGAGCAGCTGTATCCTGAACACGTGTCCAACTTCCACATGGCGTTTCTACTTAACGAGCCTGAAGTCTCCACTGACACCGACGGTGGGTTTTCTAGTCATTGTTGTTGCTTTGGAGATAGATTTATTTTAACCTTGCTGGTGTTAATATTATAATATCATAAGGTTTTATTGTGTTGGCAGATGAAGAGCTTCAGCCAGAGTTTATCACCTTCCTCTACCAGTTAACTGAAGGAGCTGCAGGGCGAAGCTACGGCCTGAACGTGGCCCGATTGGCTGATATTCCAGATTCAATACTTCACACTGCTGCTCGCAAAGCGCGAGAGCTGGAGCTCACGGTCAACTCCAGGAGGTAACAAACATTTCCACTCTGTCCTTATCTTATAGGAGACCCTACACTTATGTTACACATTCAAATCAGAAGAACTGGGTCTGTAAGTTCGTTTATATAATATACTGTCCTTAAACGTTGTCCTAATATGACACAAAATCTTGAGTTCAGTGTAAATCTTCTGTAAGTCACCAAATATCCCTTTCATGTGTTTTGCAGAGTCCCCTAACTGCTGTCACTTAAAGCTTTAGAGACAGCCGAGTTATGGAATTCTGCATTTCAAAGGAGCTCGACTGACACTAAACTGAATGTTTATTTAAGCTTTAACACTCAAATGAACACGATTTCATACTTGGGCTAGCGCATCTGAGCCGGAAAACGTAGCTTTGTTCCTGGAAAATCAGAGGGGGATGCTCACGACTCGTAAAGGATTCTTCTAGTAGGAAGGTTTCTGTTACTTGCTTTTCTTTTTTCAGTCGCTAATTTGAGAAAAGTGTTCCTAATTAAGTAATATTGCATACCACCTTAAAAAAAACCATTCAATTGTGCCTTTTTATATGATTTATTTTATAAACAAACATTTAAGTACTGTAAAATTATACTTAAAGTTAAAGAAAAAATATTTTTTAAAGCTTACTTCAGATTTATTTTAATTAGTAAAATAATTGTTTGCCCATATTGTTCATGTACTTAACGTTTAGCTTTTTCCTAGTTTGGAGACGTAAACAAGCGGTGGTCTCATGGCTGAACAGTGTAGAGCTGTATCACCAACAAACATTATTATTATCTCCTAAAAAACACCAAAAACATCTGAATATTTCAGTGCCTAACGTTACCACCAGTCTGCACATCTCCCTGTAAATTGAAGCTGTTATTTTGATGCCTTCAAAGCCAAAAGACTCCACAGTAATTTTACCTGGTGAGCATGGGACGTGCTGATAAGCTAAAGTCCAACACATAATCTAAATGACTTTGGAGACATCGCTGAGTATGGATAATCATTCCATACACTCCACCTTGAAAATCCACTTCTTTAACGCTGATGCAGAAAACTTTTTACTGGAATGCATCACATAACGCCTAAATAGCTCAAATATTCAGCTCTAACTGAGTGGAGTGGAGGACCGAAGGAGATTTGTTTGTTTTGCTGTCAAATTATCAGCATATTGTTTTTATATCCAAAGTAAAGTGTTCTGTCTCTAAATTCGTAACACCTCACTCTGACTCAGGTCTGCTTATCGTCTTCCAAAGTAATCCTCCTCACCATGTGAAATATCTGTCACCACACACACACACACAAAGCCGTACCTCAGTATTAGTGTAATCCTCACTATATGAATTGTCTGTCCTTTTATTGGAGCATAGATCTGTGATGCATCTACAGAGAAACGGAGGGGATTTTATTTTATTTACCGCCATGTGTGAGAAAACAAAGTGTTTAGGTTTGACAGTTATGAGATTTTATGAAGACAAAAATATATATTTTAATATTTAATGTCTTTGTGTCTCTAGGAAGTATAAGAAACTTCTCTCCGACCTTTGGAGCGTCTCTGATAAGTCGTCCCTCATGAATTGGCTGCAGTCAACGTCTTAACGTCTCTGTGACAGAAACCAATAGAATTTACACACCAGAGGACGGATGTGATGGAGCGGGTTGATCATTTGTCAGTGTGTGAAATGAGAGGTGTGTTTGTACTGTAACCTGTCCTGATGTCAAACTGATATCAACAGATCACGTTTTTACCCAGAAACATGTGTTTGGTAATTTAATAGAAAAAAGTCAAATCTTTAACTATGAAAATGTCTCCATTTGGAAAACAATGTAATAATGTTCTTTGTAGGTAATAATAATTAAAACAATGTAAAGACTGAATATTTGTTATTATTTTGGGGGGTAACAGATTTTCTTATGCTGTCGTCATATAGAGGCTATTTAAAAATATAGAAGTTAGGGAATGGCCTTTGGTTTTATCATTATTACAGAGGCTTTTTGCACTAAAGGCAGCCTCTCACTGGGCTGCGTCTGCAAAAAAAAAAAACTTCTCAATTTCCTTTCATGAGTCACAGTGCCTTGCTGTTGCATCACTGTAATGTTAACATATTTATAAATGATTGCTGGACAAATTTTCTCTAAAAATAGTTGCAGAGTTGTCACAGGAGTCTGGAACCTTCCTAAATTAGCTTCCATAAATCAAAATTTGTGAGAAACATGAGGCAACTGGGAGGGGTTGAACCTAGGCTGTGGACTGACTGAGTGAGCAAATGAACTGAAGGTAAATGACAAACAAATAAAGATACTATTAGGACACTTGCAACTGAAAAATGTATAATATTAATAATTTATAGTCATTTTGTCTCTTCAAATAGTTGTTGCAGAGGCTTATGGACTAAATATGACTAAACCACTGATAAATGTTGCAACCTTTTCCTCACTGTTTTTAATTTTCTTTTAAAAAAATGAATGTGCAATTGTGCAGGGAGGTAGGAGGCTGGGGCAGCAAAATTATAGAAGTGGTGTGAAACATGAGCACAAGTTAATGGAATCACAAACAAATGTAAGGGTGTTTAGTCAAGAACCACAACACAAAAACAGTCTGCAGCATCCAACTGGGACAAGATGATCCACTTCCATTCCTCTCATAAATAAGATCCTCTTGAAAACTTCTTGGCCTTTTTAAAACATCAAAATGAACGAAGACAGCATTTCTCTACAGACGTAGAGACATTTTGCAGCTGTTTTAAAGTTGATCAGAGGCAGAACCTAAACAATCTGCCGCGGTTTTATCCGTTTATCTCGTTCTTCTCTTCCTACCAACTCACGCTCCGCCTTTAATTCCACCAACTCCAAGATCAGCGCGCATCACGGAGAGGGAGAAAGATAGAGAGACCTTGTGGAGCAGCGTGAGAAAGAGAGAGAGAGAGAGTTAACCGCTGTCAGAGCCGATTACAGCGCGTCGGCGCTCTGATTCTTTCACTGCATGTCCGCTTGAGGGTTCTGTCCTCCGTTCCTGTGCAGAAAGGCATTATGGGTTTATTCTAGAGCTTGGTGGGACCGGAGCATCTTTACCATGAGTTTCCCTGCAGAGGCGCTCCCGTCGGCGGGGCAACTTTTCCGTGCGCCACGGCGCCGCTGAGACGCTCCTCGGCGGGGAAAGTTTACCAACGACCTGCAGCGACATGGACTCGCAGTGAAAAGCTCCGGCTGTCCCACTTTCTCCCCCCTCAAAGCCGCTCAGGACAAAATGCAGAAGAGCGTCCGCTACAACGAGGGGCACGCGCTGTTTCTGTCGGTCGTCGCGCGTAAAGAGGGCACCAAGCGCGGCTACCTGAGCAAGAAGACGACGGAGAACAGCCGGTGGCACGAGAAGTTCTTCGCCCTCTACCAGAATCTACTGTTCTACTTCGAGAACGAGCAGAGCGCGCGACCTGCTGGGATTTACCTGTTGGAAGGATGCACCTGCGAGCGCGCGCCGGCGCCCAAGATGTCCACGATTGGGAAGGAGGCGCTGGAGAAACAGGTGAGCTGGTTAATGAGAGAGCTGAAATCAGCTGATTCTAGTTCAAACTAACTCAGATCTGCTGCAGGAGTGTGTGAGGTGTGTGTTCACAGAGATTTATGATTTATTATAAGAGTTTATTTCTGTTTAACATAAAAAAAAATCTGGGTTTCTTGAGTCTTAATCGCACAGCCCTCTGCTCCCTAAAGCTCTGCAGTGAGGAGCTCCAGGTTCCTCCTACCAGAGCAAATGATCACACACCAAATATGTCCCAAAGGGAGGAGAATCACAGAGGAGAAATGTTTTTTTTTTTTGCTCCAAATATAAATATTGAATGAATAAGTTGTCATTCACTGCAGAAAAGCCCCCCTCTCCTCCCTCTCAGAAACATCCCCGCATGTCAGGAGGTTTTACTGATTTTAGCACCAATTTAGCCAGTTTTGTCACAGAAACCATTACATTTCTTTATTTAACCAGTCACCATGTAGGGTTTTTCTGTAAGGACAAACCAACTAGAGCACATTGTCCCAATAGCTTACTGATATATGCAACATTAAAATTAAAATGGAAAAATATTGGGTTTAAGTTTAAAGTTAAACATTATCTTAAATATATATTAATATTATTATTTGGTCTTTTATATTAGCCAACCATACATTATAACAGTTATTATGATTAGAAAATGTAAAAACGTTTTTTTCCTGATGTGGATTTAAAAAATTGAGAACATTTTTTTCACAGATTTGTTTTTTTATGCACAACTTGAATAAATTTTATAGCTAAAATGTTGAAGTACTCCGCATTTTTATATTATTGTTTAAGTATTGCTAAGAAGCAGAGGATTTGTTTATTTATATGTTTATTTTTTAGTGGAAGCTTTTATCTAAAGCTACTTAAAATGACCAGCTAAGTGATCTCTTTGTGTCATTACAGAAAAATGCCTAACTTTAATTTTAGATCAATACATCAAGAACGGCATGAAATTTCAACTTTTCCTTGTATTGAAAGTATTAAAGTTTCCGAAAATGAAAAGGATAAAGTTTTACACATGAAGTTTTATCATTAAACCTGATTCGTTGATAGAATTAATGCCTCTAACAGAGTGAAGATGTTGCTTTTTAATTAAAGAATAACTGTTTTTCACACAGTAATTATTCAGGTAATTGCACAAGATTATGAAAATATGTAAAACAGAGCAAACATTACATAACTCTATGCACACAATTACAATACTAGGAATAACAATGCATGAAATGATCATTTCCCTGCCCCATTGCACTCTGGGAGGCTGATTTCTCCCAGTCTGCAGTCGGTTTTCATTAAGATGTTGAGGTTTGCAGACACACCTGCATTAGCAGCTTCAGCTGCAGGTAAACTACAGTTTTAAATAATCTACATTTTAATGTTCTATTGTTAAGTAAGCCTTTGTGTTATGAACCAGTTAGTCTTAAAATAAATTATTCAAATAGGTTTTATAATGATAAAAGAAAAAATATAATAATGATGAAAAAACAGAGGCTCAGTGTTGAAATCGCACTGAAAAAGTGTTCTGTTAAACTGTTAAACTTACCCAGACCGAGCAGGCAGCTCCTGCTGAGATGCGGTTAGCAGAGAAGGGATAAGGTGTCACAGTGGCAGATTTGTAATTCAGATTAACTCCAGTAAAAATTACAAAAGTATAACATTAAAAAAAGGTGTTGATCTACAACTCTAAAGTCACTCCAGACCCTTTAACTTTCACAGTTCCTTTAACTGTATTTGCTCTTTACAAAACAAATCTAGAATGTGTTACTATAGAATGAGCACACATTGTGATGTGATATGAGAAATACCATGCCTTGAATAAACCCAGCAGAATTTGATTTCTGAGTCTGTGTAGATAGATATCCCTACCCTACAGCATCAGCACTTTATTTCAATGTTGCTCTAAGATAAAGATCTGCACATTCTGAGGGAAGGTGAATTCCGCACTCAACGTAGTGTTCATTGTCAGGCGCACAGCTGAGTGCATTTTGGCTAGTTTAAGGTTTGAGATATAGGAAGAAGTCTTTTTATGATTTACTTCATTGAGCTGAAAATTCCTTGTTGAGGTGAAAGGTAAGAGGAGAAAGTGCATCAGAGCACCATCTCTGAACCACAACGCGCTGAACCTTGAAGCAGATGGACTACAGCAGCAGAAGACCTCACCACGTGTTTCTCCTGTCAGCTGAGAACAGGAAACAGAGGCTACAGTTCACACAAGATCTCCATACGATTCCTGGTCTGATGAGTCTCGATTTCAGATGGTCCAGTCAGAATTTGGAGTCAGCATCATGAAAGCATGGATCCATCCTGCCTTGTATCAACGGTTCAGACTGCTGGTGGTGTAATGGTGTGGGGGAGATGTTCTTGTCCTACTTTGGGTCCTTTAGTACCAACTGATTATCAGTTAAACTCTGCAGGCTGACCTGAGTATTGTTGTTGACCATGTCCATCCCTTTACGACCACAGTGGACCAATCTTCTGATGCTACTTCCAGCGGGATGATGCTCCAGCATGTCACAAAGATCAGATCATCTCTAACTGGTTTCTTAAACATGATGATGAGTTCACTGGACTCCCAATCGCTTTCAGAGTCACCAGATCTCAATCCAGTCCAGAACCTTTGGGATGTGGTGGAACAGGAGATTCACATCATGTGCAGCTGATAAATGTGCAGCAGCTGTGTCACGTCGACATGGACCGGAACCCTTGAGGAATGTTTCCAACCTCTCGCTGAACTTATGACATGAAGAATTAAGTTGATTCTAAAGACCAAACAGGGCCCAACATGGAACTAGCAATGTATACCTAATAAAGTGGTCAGTGGGCATATACAATAAATGAACTAAAAAAGTTTATTCCAGCTGCAGATGGAGGCTTTGATTCAGACACAGGATGAGAGCGTGGCCTGAAGACACACATTAGACGAGAAGAACAAGAGTTTTGTCCATAATGGAATTACTATTGATGATGAAAAGAACACAGCGCCATGTGCTGTTGCTGGCACTGATGTCAGCTTGCCTGATGTTACGGAGCTCGACAGTTGTGTCTTATTTCATCATCTTTTGTACTCATCTGCACCAGCTCCCCCCTCGTGTTTCTCACTCTGACACTCCAACTCTTGTGTTTAATTGGGGTTATTTTCAATCTGTCCTCCAGTGAAACATTGTGCTCTGGTGTGTTGAGTGTTTGACCACAAACATACCTACGCACGAGGAATAAACACACATTAAAAAATGTTCTATCTCCAGTGGGAGTGTTTAGGGAGTTTAGTCGTTATGGATTCTATTCTTTATGTGATGATCGAGAAGCAGAAAACATGAGGACCTCCCGTCTTTCTGCCCGTTGCTCTTTCTCTTCGCTGATCGTCTGTGCTGTAGAGTCAGTCTGCCAGCAACCTGCAGCATCACACCCCCACAGTGAGCCACACACATGACACACAGCCACCGCCTCCCTCCCTCCCTTCCTCTCAGTTGTACTCTCACATAGACGCAGGCCCTTCAAATAATTTGTAGAGCATTCACACCAGTCTGAATGGTTTCCACAGCGACTGCGGGTATGCGTTACTGATGTGAACATGCATGCAAAGGGCTGATAAATTTAACACAGCACACAGAGTCTGTGAACCAGAATCGAATCACGATTGTCTTATTTTCTCGACACACACACATCAAACTTGGCTTACACTTGATGTTAATGTGAAGTTAATGAGCTGAAACAAATGTTTAAAATGAGGAAGAGGCTCCATAAAGTTCTGATGAATAATTTAGAATTTAAAAACATCTGATTTTCTGACATCTAGTGGTATAACTGCAGATTGCAATCAACTGAATTCTTGAAATTCCTCACAAATGAAGGGAGCATTTGCATGTTTTGTATGCAAGTATGCTCGTTCTCCATTTGGTGCATAAAAAGAATGATCACAGTTATTTACACAAGTAACACAAAACAACAAAACAATGATTTTTAAGAAGATAAATCATGTAAGGTTCTGTGCAAAGATGGCAGTGTGTGATGCTGCAGCACCTTTGTGCTTTATTTTACTCCAACATGATCAGTGATGTAGTCAGGATATTATTCTACATAATGCATAATTTACAAAAATTTTTATGCACAGCTGCACAAATAGAAGAGGAAATGACTAAGAAGCACAATTTAAGTGCTTTGCATAACCTAAACAATTATAAATGTGTTATTTAGGTACATATACTTGGTGCCTCTTATGCTGTTAAAGACCCGGAGTTGGTAGGTGAAGGTTTAAAACAAATCCAGGAGAGAGAGAGGGAGTTAATTTAACGGCACTAAATGAGAATGTGCATGAGGAGGAAAGTGACTGGCAGCTTTTCCTCTTGTTAAAATGATTGAGTTATTCAATCAAACTCAAGTGAAAGGTTTACAACACTACTTCTAAACCGAGAGGAAGTTTGATTTGACTGAATGAGACAAAATCAGTGTTCTGACAGGAGGTAGTCGTGTAGCAGCAGAAACACACCTTGGATATTAGAATAACTTGGAAATGTGTTTCAGCATTTGTGCAGACAGAGACAAAACATTTGCCTTTAATCTGCTGTAATCAAATGATTAACGAAAACAGTCCTTGTTGGATTTTATTATTATGTCTTTACATTTTCTAATATAATATCTAAACAGTTAAATTGTTGCATAAACATTTTAAATTATTTAGTTCTGAATTGTTTTTCTGTATTTCAAAGTGTTGATTTTGCTTTAAATGGTCGACTGAATGATTGTATTGAACCTTCCTCTGAAAATTGTGAGAAATTTCTTTTTTTTTTTTTTTGTGAAAACAGCTTTAGGGCTCTTATCTCACCTCCTGCTGTCCATCCTGCAGTCTCAGGTCCTCGCTCTGCTGCTTCCTACCAGTTTGAGCCTGTGGCTCTCTCTTTCCTTTGTGAGACTGTTGGTCATCAAAGCCCTCAGGTTCAGGCTGATGTTTTCCCGCCTCAGCATTTTAAAGAGCTTATTTCTGTTTTAGGTCCATCTGTTCCGTCTGTTCATAATAACAATAATCTTCCTTCTGGTGTGGTTCCTTAAACTTTTAAACACGTCTCTGATTAAAAGGCCCGGTCTGGATCCCACTGTGTTGTCAAATTTAGGCCCATTTCCAAGCGTCCTTTTGTGTCCAAAATCCTGAGAAAACTGTTTACAGTCAACTAAAGGTTTATTTTAGATGACAGTAATGTTCAGGAGTTTTTAAAATCAGGTTTTAAATCTCTTTATGGCTCTAAATCTGCTTTGTTGAGGGACATCCTCCTCGCCTCAGACTCAGGGGACCATAATATTTTATTATCTTGTTTAGAGCACCGTGTTGACATTTGTGGCACTGCTTTGTAGTGGTCCAGACCATATCTAGCCATGAGTAGTTTCTGCATCAGTTTAAACAGTTTTCATTCTTCCTCAGGTCCTTTGTCATGTGGCGTTCCACAGGGCTCGATACTTGGTCCTCTGCTTTTTGGTTTGTATCTGCTGCTTCTATAGGATCCATTGTCAGAAAGCACAAGATTTCTTTCCATTGTTACACAGATGATACACAGGTGTTTATGTCACAGGAATGGAAGGATGGCTACAACATAAATTCACTGTTTACTTGGAGGAATTAAAATCTAGCATGGCTTTTAACTTTTAAAATTTGAATGAAAAAAGACAGAGGCAGTTATCTTGGAACTGGTGCCACCAGTAGGCCCACTCCGCGGGACTTGGGGTCTCAGGCAGTGCATGGACAACAGTTGTAATTAACTTTGGTTTAAAATGGACAGCGATTTCAAGTTGGACAGTCAGACCAGTCTGCCTCTTTTTCTTGACTTTTTAACGAGTTGCTAATTTTATTAGATTTGACTTGTTTACCTGTGCATTTTTAGCCTATTTATGTTTTTATTGCATTTCAGTTAGTAATTTAATTTCATCGTTATTGGTAAGTTATTTCATCGTTTCCTTGAATGTATTGTATATCTTTGTGTTTCAGTTCAGCACATTTTCTGTTTTTAAAGTGATTAATAAATAAAGATGGCATGGTTTGGCATCAGTACTAACCAGATGTGCTGAACTGGAGACGGAGTTCTGTCCTCAGTGGACTAAGAGGATGTGACACTTAAGGATTCAGTGATGCTCCTGATATGTTGAATATGAGTGATTATACGTATATACGCCTGTGTGTGTGTGTGCGCGCGTGATTAGTTCTCATTATAACTTTCCTCCAGAGCTGCATGCCATTTTCACAGTTGTCTGTTTTACTGTTATGTCTAATAGGAGCTGATTTTTTTCTTTATTCCGGAGTCTGATCAGATTTCTTCTGCAGGCCTGTTTTTAATTTCCTCTCATTTTTTTATATCAAGCGTGAGAACCATTACGGGCTTCATTAGCGTTAGAATTTACAGCCAGCGTCTTCTGTTGGAATTGCTGTAAGAATTAAAGTTTGGAGCAAAATTAGGCTGGGTTTTACTCTCAAGGAGACAATTCTGGTAGAACAAAAATGTTTGTGTGTCTCAGTGTTGCATATTATCATGAAATATGTTGTCTCCAAATTATTCATGGACTGAAATATGCTTCTTTTAAAGCAATAGAACCATTTCCAGAGGTGTTTTTTGTACGTTCAGTTTTTTAAACGTAGAGTTAACACCTGGAGATATGCTGAACTAGAAACAGGGGAAGTTCATGATCTAGTCTAAGGCTGCTACCTACAATCATGTTGCACCACATTTCTGTGTTTTTCACCTGAGCTGGAGCATCGTGAGTTGAAGCTCGGCGCGCGGAGCATGATGTGCTGCACTCCTCAGTGTTGTTATTATAGATGCAGTTCCCATTTATTATACATGTTCTTGTGTCACAGTAAGTGCTGACAAGTAGTGGTGGCTTGGAGAAAAGAAGCAGTGAACTGGTGTGTTTTTTTTATCTGATCAGGTGAAGAACACAGCAGTAATTCTCAGGACTGTAGTAAAACAGATTGATGACGCTCTGATCCCTCTGCTGTTGTACTGTGGGGCTCGGAGCCTCTTCAGTTCACTGTCTTTGGCGTTTAGAGAGCAGAATGTTTCACAGCAATTGCCTCAGGCAATAAAATGAAAGTGCAACTATAAAACAACAAATGAACAAAACAGGAGCATGGGCCTGCTGATGATGATCGTATATTACCTGAATAAGCCGTGTGTGTGTTTGACCATGAAGAGAAAACAATCAGAGATTTAATATCAGACAAACAGATTGTAATCGGGGTGTTTAGTGGCAGGCACAACGGTCATTATTACTCACAGGTTGAGATGTCGTTCCTGTACGTGTAATGTTTGTAAGAGAGAGAGAGAGAGAGAGGGAGGAAAGATTTGACTGGAAGTTTTCTGGAGGAAATGAGCTGCACTGAGAGCAATAAAAAACCAGCAGGGTGTAAGATGTTGATTTAGTGATTGTCACATTAAGTGGCGTGTCATTAGCTGAATTTGAGAAGTGCCGCTGTTGCTGTTCGACTAATGTTTTAGATCAGATTCACAACAGCAGAAACAACAAAAGACGGATGTGCTTCTTTATAAAGTTAGAAAGAAATCATCACTAATGGTAAGGAGTCACCAGTTCACTTATTTCTGTTAGTTAGGAGATAAACTGTTTATTTTTTATGTTCAGAGAAAGGAAAATGGAGATAATTCAGACAACTGGTGAAGAATGGATCCCAGTATACTTCATGTTTAGGAAGATTAATCACTCCACTGAAACTCTCCAGACACACATCAAAGGAAACCCTCCCACTTTCCCCTTTGAAACTCATTCATTAGTTCTTGACGTCACTTTTATTTAATCTTGAAAACTGAAGTGTTTAATAGATTGTTGCATTGTGGGTATTTTGTAGTCATTTTAGAAAAGCCTCTTGACAGTTTTATGTTAAGGATTTTTATTACAATGAACACGTCCTTTGCACGTCTATTTTTTGCACGTATCTGGATAGACGTGTGTCCCAGTCCGTCAGGCTGTGGTCATACTGGTGAAACCTGTGAGACACATTATTTTTAGTGTTTGTTCATAAAATCATTCTCTCATTCGTATAAAGGATTCAAGCGACTCAGCTCTTTCTTAAAGCTGTTTGGTGATGTATTTGCTCACACTGCTGAACGCTGGAGGTGTTCCACTTAAATTATACGTGTTACCATCACAAAAGGGCAAAGTGCTTGTTCTGTCTCTGGAGTAAAGCTGTAATTCATGAGCAGGAGAGCAGAGGATCTTCATACTACAGAAACTTCTTGTAGTCTGTATGAACAGACAAAAAGTCACAGCCCCAACCGTTGCACTGACTTTAACTTTGATTCTCCAGGGGCGGTTCTGAGGGGGGGCCCCTGACAGCAAGCTTGGCCCCCCTGTGGCCTCCCTGTTAAGAGCTGAGTCTCAGGCATTAGAGACAAATACTGTTTCATGTTGTCACTGAAATGATAACCAAGAGATCAAAGTATTTTAGTTTTATTTTGAAGCTTATTGAAGTTATTGTGACCAAAGCAAATGTAACTGAATTGCTGTTATTATATTGCTGTAATTATACACTAAAATTTGAAATACTTAATGACGGTGTTTGTAGTTTATTTGTTTTAGAATGTGCCCCTCTAGATAAAGCCCCCCCTCTATTGTTGGTCTAGAACCTGCAGTTTCATGATCTTTATTGTTTTCTTTCTTTTTTATATTGATGATAAAGAGTTCTACTTTTAACTCTGCACTGACCAACCTTTATGTAATAATTATTTTTTTTAAGCTTTTTGAACCACTTTTTGAATTTGCCATGGATGAATTGTGGCATTGTCACCCAGTTCCTTAAGGAAACATCTTGTTTTGAGGATGAAAAGCTTCTCGCTGTACTACATAACTCATAGCCTGCTGAAACATCAGTACTTTTCAAAATCAGATAAGTCCAGATGGTGATCGTTTGTTAGCCCTGATAGTTTAGATTCATACCTAAAAAATGTTTTATGAAGCATAAAACGATTGTTCGCTTTAGTTATTGATCGCTTTCTGTTTTCAGTCTGTTTTGTTTACCTTTAAAACTACAACCAATATATTTTATTTCTACAACACAAAAAAAAAATGTAATAAAAAAAGAAAAACATGTGAAAATGCCAAGTCACACTTTTAGAGGTTCTTCAATATGTGTGAGCCTATTTCTGGTCCCATCACCATATGGTTGCGTGGCAACCAGACGAGACTTCAGGAAGATTTCCAGGAATAAGAAATGGCAGATTTATTTTTTACCATTTGGCTTTTTTTGAGGTAAACATTCATCAACCTTTCTTCTAAATACAGGCGCCTTTAAAGAGACAGGAAACTCTTTTATCTGCCACAACATCACAAAACCAAAACAAAACCAAAACAGGCAAACAATAATGGATTAACCTAAACATCCCCAGTCAAACCAAGTGGACTGTGGGGAAAAAACTGGAGTGTTTTGAGAAAACGTCTGCAAGAATGTGAAAAAAATGCAAAGTGCACACATCATTAAACCACTGAGCTGGCCATGTTTTAAAAAATATTGAGCTTTACAGGTGTTGGAAAGCAGCCATTGTTTCTTTTCATGCTATAAGCTACAGCAGCTGCAGCTTTGTTTTCAACAATCAGTCGTTTTCTCATCAGAAGATGTTTCAAATCTCTGCGCTGAATTATTCTTTATAGCATATGTGATGGATGATGGTGCAGTAAATAAGTTCAAATGTGCATTACTGACTCTGCAAGGTTTTCATTATGTTAGCAGTTTGCCTGTTTTGCTCTTGTCCTTGGAGCATTTATAAGACTTCATTCAGCTCATTATTGCTCCGACGGGAACGCAGCGAGGTCTGAGAAATCGGAGGAAAGGAAAGAGGTTGTTTGTTGGTCTGATCCAGCCCCCTGATTGATCGAAAAGTGAATCCAAATCTGTTTCCTTCTCCAAAATATCTCCTCAGTAATGAGATTTAAAGTTTTATGAGCAGATTCTCTAAAGTGCTGAGTAAAGGTTACTGTGAATTTTAACAACACCTCACAGTGTTGGTGCAGACAACCCTTTAAAGTGCCTGTGACTCCATATTTAAATCACTTTATATTAAACAGGTGTAATCTTTGATGCCTCTAGATTAGCGTTGCACCATTATAACTCAAAATACGCTGTAATTATTTCCTAACGAGCAACTCAGAGATCAGAAGAAAGCGCCGCCTTCCGGTTCTGCTGGGTTTCTCCTTATTTGGCAGCCTGACACTTCTACTGCAGCAGGGGGCAGTGCCGTCGCGTGAAAGAGAAACGAAACTGAAACTAAACACTACACGGTCTATGGGCAATGGCGGCGGCACTGCCTCGCTCCAGTTGTCGTGAACGTGCATGTGGGCGGAGAATTTACCATATAAGCAAGTCCAGATCACTATGACCTCATAGCGGGCTGGAGTGAAAAAAACTGTTTGAAACCTGGGTCTGAAATCTGGAAGAGCTTCTCACTGGCTGGACTAGGAGACAGATGGACGCCGTTTTTTTTGCACTTTCTGGCAGGTTTAAGGTGAGAACTCAACGTTGCAACATGATAGATAAGTCAGAAAACATGGAAAACCATGTCATGGGCACTTTAACACTCTTTCAGAGGTTTTGTGTGTCTTCTTTTTTAGCCCATTATCCTGTTTTATGTTGTTGGTTCAAATCTGAATAATTGATATTCTTTGTTAGTATGGAGCCAATAATTTGGGGCATTTTGTGAGATCTAAGATCAGCAGGGTTATCCTTAATTGAATCTTTTATAACATTATTTTCTTTAGTCTAGAGTTTAAAGGAGTAAATACTTTGACAATCATCTGCATGTCAGGAAACTCAGATTCTGACTTCTAGCTGTTTCCTGTAGATTCTCTCCCTCACAGCTCTGGTTTGCCCTCCTTTGTTCGTCTCTGTGATGCTAATTATCACCCTGCTGCTGTGTTTTCTGCTTCACCACAGCAGTGTAAAGGTAGAGACACGTCGGAATCGTGTTATAGCAACTTTTTAATGATTTTCTGTCATTTTCATCTCCACATATGAATCTATATCGACTAACAATACAACAAAATCTGCTGTCACTCCAAAGACTCTCGGATATAAGCTGTAAAAGTGGTATTTTCTTTAAGCTTTCTCAAAGTCACTGATGTTGAGGAGTAGATTGAGTCTCACATTCGTTATACTTTGCTCTGCTGCAGAGTCATTGAAGCGTCCTCATCCACATTTCCCATGTTTAACACGAACATATTGGCTGTGCTGCAATATTTAAACACAAAAAAAATCCACAGACTAGACAGCACAACACAGGTATTCATCTGAGGTCTAGACCGAATTAATAATAATAAAATGTTCAGTTGATTATAATTATATAACAAACTCAAACACAGTTTAGCTTTGAAGGAAAGGTTCAGATCAGGACTGGGTTTCTGTAGAAAAGTCTGACCTCCTGTAAATACAGTGCTGTGAAAAGCGTTTGCTACCTTACAGATTTCTTCAGTTTATTTTCTCTTTTGTCGCTCAAATACACCGTTGTGCAAAAACTGGCATCACAAAATGATGAGTTTGAGGGAAAAGGGGTGAAATGCTGCATTTCTCTTCAAATACAGTGGATGTTCCTACAGTTTGAGCAGAGTACTGTTGTTTTACTGGGATAATGTGGCCATTCCCAGTACAAAAAACAACAAGAGTGAAGAAGTAAATGCATGATTTTATGAAGTGTTTCAGTCCGTCTCTGATCAAATTGGTGACGGTCCACATCCACCTGGAGTACCTCAGAGTCCAGACTATGGCTCTCTTTCTTTCCTTCACATAGAAATCTCTCTGAGTTTTCCAAATCTTACAGCAGTTCATCCACTCTGATAGTTCAGGAGATTTTCTGCCAGAAATGTCTGATTATCTCACAATGCTCTCCCATTGATGAATCAAGAAAAAGAACTGTACAGGTGGATCTGCTTGCACACTCTAGGTTCAAGCTCACCCACTGTTAAGTGAGCGTGCCAAAAAGCCACAGCGTTCCCCTGGATTTAGGAGTTGTGATGTCAGTTTTGTCACTCAATGCTGTTTACAAGATCCAAGAGCAGCAACCATAAATGGGCCTTTAAAGGTTTCAGATCAGCAAACAAGTTCAGTTTCACTTTCACCAGTCGCATCTGATTACTGCCAGTAGAATTAAGAAATCACTTCAGTAGTCTGACAACATGGAGTAGGCTAAAATATCTCAAAAAGCAACACAGCATTCCCCGTTTTAAAGAAATCCAAGAACAAGAGATCCCAGAACAGTATCGGACACACTGCATGCTTTATTTGGTTAGGGCAAAGGTCAAAGGTGAAGATGGGGGGGGGGACAAACATGGCTTCATGGGAGAGTTTCAAGGCCACACCCTCTGCTGACAAGACCACAAAGGCCAGTTTCACGCTTAGCAAAAATCATCAAGACTATTGGGGAAATATTCTGTGGACTGATGAGATAAAAGTGGAATTTGTTAGACGTGTGTGTCCTGTTACGTTTGGAGTAAATGTTGCATTTCAGAAACAGAAAATCAAACCAACAGTCAGACATGGTGGTGGTAGTGTGATGGTCTGGGGCTGGTTTGCTGCATCAGGACCTGGATCACTTGTTATTGATGGAACCATGAATTCTGCTGTCTACCAGAAAATTCAGTGAATGTCTGACCTTTGACCTTAAAGTGTCCATGTTGGAAAAACTTCCAATGTGTCTGATTTAAAGCTAAAGAAGAGTTGGACAATAAACCGGGTTGGTTCAGATTTAGAAAATGAAATCATTTTAATTTACTCAGGTTATCTTTGTCTGATAATAAATTCTATGTGCTGACCTGAAACATTTAAGTGGGACAAAAAGCAAAAATAGAATAAATCTGTAAGGGTTGAAATACTTTTTCACAACAAGTGCAATTTCCACAGCAACACTGCAGGCATTAAAAAATGAAAAAGAGCCTTAATTTGCTGCAAATGATCCATTACAGATTCTTTATGATCTAAACAGCCTTTCAGTCATGTGTGCAGATTTAGTTCTAATACTGATCAAACACTAAAACACTCCACATTCATGTCTCTTTGTATTAAAATGAATAATATTACAGCAGTGAAATGCTTCTTGCTTTTAGAGGCTGATAGCGTGAATCAGGGAACAAAACAAGGTCCATCTGTGTTTCTGAGCAGAGCAGTTTGGTCTGTGCAGATACCAAAGCAGACGGCCCTGTTGCATCATTAGTGGCTATTTTAGTCTCTGATCATTCGTGGTTCCCAACAGTGATTTGGTCCTCCTCGCTTTTCAATCTATTTTACTCCGGTCCAGGTTTTTACATTTTATATGAGGATAAATAATCACACTTCCTTCAAGTCACTAATTCAACAGCGTTGCGTGAATACTATGATTTATGCCTCACTTAGCGCTGATACAACACTTCTTTTAGTCACGCTGTCGCAAACTTTTAATTTTGTTTTAGATTAGAAGAAACGAGTTTCAGTTGACTTGTAAATGGGTTGTTTGCTACATGAAGAGTGTAAAATGGTCTCTCTTTATTTCTGTAATTATCTTAGTGAAATTTCTTACAGTACAGTGAAAGCCCAGAGGATGTTTAAACTGATTTAATGGGAGAACCAGTCCGTAGTCCCGAACGTTGCAGCAGAGATGGGAAGCCGAGTGTTTACGGCTCAGAGAGACTCTGAGTGGCGTTCAGGTGAAGTGTGTAAATATTGCCTCCACAGGAACAACCAATTCTGCTTCTCTTATGAGCATGCAGTGCAGTATCACTGCATTGCAAAGGGGGTCCGGTAAAATGCAGAAACTCCTGTAAGGGGTGCAATAACATTAAACTTTAATCACTGCCTTGAGGCTGTCAAGTCGCTGCTGCTTCTGCAAGGGGCCAATAGGAGGGATAGAAACATAAACACAGGATGCAACAAGATATATGAAAATTACATTTTAAACTTTAACACACATCAAGCTGTTGGTTTAAATGTGATGAGTATTCTCCTGCATCAATAAATCACAGTTAACATCGGTTCTGTTTGCGTGAATATTTTTTGCCGACAACACTGCAGCTCATTACGCTTTTATTATTTATTAAAATTACATTTAAAAAACAATTTCTGGGTGTTTTAAGATTTAGTTGGCACCATAAAACAAGTTTAATTTGAGAAAATATGAGTTTCTTATAATAATGTTTGATTGTCTATAATACAAATGTGTGATTGGAGCATTTAAAGTAAAGAAAAACAAAACTGATTAAAAAATTTAAGTTAAATTTTCACCAAATACAAAATTGAGCATGTTCCACATCACGATGTCAGTGAATGAATTTATACTACTTCAACATACAATTCTCATAAAATAAGAAATATCTCTCAGTACAGCTGATATGACATCACAAATAGATTTATTCTGTCATTGATCATATTAGATCATAGAAAAGAGATTAATACTGACCCTTATTTGCAGCCTTAATGCACTTAAAATGTACTTTTAGTTTTTAGTTGTTGCCATATAATCATAAAAAATGTTTTTGCAAATTGTCCTAAAATATTCTTATAAACTCTAAGTCTATATCACCCGCTCAAAATACACATACACAAAAAAATATATAAAAACCTTGTATCTTCTACTTGCACATAGGTTTAGCTCAGACCTCTTAAATCTGCATTAGGAGATTGTGTTTCATTCTTTAGGGATTGTTTTCATGTCCATGTCTGAAATTGCAGGAGGGCTCCGTAAAAGCCTTAAATGAAAAGAGGAAACGCCAAAAAGCAGAGAACACGCGTAAAACACAGCTGAAGCATCAAATGTTGCGTTGCCATGGAAACATTATCTTGTTAGGTGGTGACACAATTTAGAAATATGTAATTGGTTAAGAAATATTATGTAACAGCTCCCTCTTCTCTTCTCTTTCGGTCCCTCTCCCTGTCAGAGGCGGTTGGATCTCAGATTAGTGTTGACGTTGTAAAATTCAACCAGGCAGTGAATTAAAATGACAGATACATAACAAGCAGGGCTACGGAGATGGAGATGGAGATGGAGGAGGGTCTCCGTGTGTGTACGTGTGTGGGTTTCAATAATCTGTCCTCATCTCCCAGCCCCATCCCCACTGCAGGCGCTAAAGCCCATCCATCAACCCACAGGGCAAACGTCTCTCCTCTGGACTCCGTTTGGTTCACTGAATCCTCAGTGAGGGAAACACAAAGAGATGAAAGGATGAAGGGATGAGGAGATGGAGGAGGAGGAGTGGGTTCTGACAAAAAGAGAAGTGAGGACGCTTGTTGAGCGGGGCAGAGGAGGTGGAGTGGGAAGATAGGTGGAACGCAAAGAGAGAGAGGAACGATTTAGCTGGATGAAGTGAGGAGAAGAGGTGGACAGAAAGTCCATGCAGAGTTAAATCTTCTCTGGTTTCCTTGACTAAGAATAGCAGCTCTTTTGGAAACCCGTTGCTCCAGGACATGACCATTTGAATAAAAGCCTTCTATCGCTTCACATAAAGCTTAGTGCTGCACTGTGAGTCCGTGTATTCTGCAGTTGTATGTGTTGGCTTGTGTGTGGGAGAGGTTATTTTTTTTAGGTAGAATTGCACAGGAATTCATAAGGATAAAAAGAGAGACAGAAACGTGATAGAGGGGGAAGAGAACAGGCTAATTGATGGTGAAGATAATAGGCTGGTGGAGAAAGGAGGCGCAGACAACACTGGATGTTTTATTTCAGAGAGCAAATGACTGTGCTGAACCACCAGCCGTCCCTCATCCTGTGTCCCTTTCTGTCTTTACACTGATCCTAGTAAGGTGTGTAAAACAGCTCATTATTGTTTGGTCTAAGGGTCAAAATGTTAACCACTTTTCTGTCTGTATCTGTCTTCCTTAGCACTACTTCCTGGTTGTGTTTGGTCACGATGGACAGAAACCTCTGGAGCTGCGGACGGATGAGGAGAGTGAGTGTGACGAATGGGTGGAGGCCATCCAGCAGGCGAGGTACACACAGCGCGTCCTATTAAAGGAAATGCAGAAAAAAAGCAAAAATAAATGTAAAATGTGCTTCCTTGTTCTAGTGCATAAAAAGGAAACGCCTCACCTGAATAATGCTGATTTAATCTAATCTGACAGTGCAGGTTGTTGGCTGTTAATTAATAATCATGTTTAATTTACTGCAAAGCTGGGGTCTCATGACAGAGAAAGCCTGCACACACATCCTCTCAAATTTACAATATTCTACAAAAATGCATAACTTTAAATTTTCCATTAAGTAAAATTAACATGAGTTATGTCATGTAGTGTTCATAGAGCAGCATGTAGCGCAACACTGAGCAAGAAGTTGCATCGTTGACCCAATCAGGCCTTTTAGACCCTACAGTCTAAATGTATTTCACTTTATTAGAGAAAATCTGTCTATAAAGGGGCTGTTTCTGCAGATGTAAATATGAGAAAATAGCTCACTTTGTAGCTTGCCAGAGTGTTTGTATGCCTATTTTTTCAGATCTAAAAATTGCTACTTGAATTAAACAATTAGCATTAATTTGAGAGGGATCTGTGTCTATTTTACTTTGTACAAGTTTAAAACTGCTTGTTGTCTGACTCTCCTCTTTATGTTTACAATGAGACACATCCAAAGTTCTCTGAGTCATTTAGACACGAGGACACAGGGTCTGTGAAGCCACACTGTTGTCAGATCTCCAGACTGAGGTGTAGTTTTGTCCTGATTTAAAAACCTTTCAGCTCTCACAGACGCTGGCTTTTGCTGCCAGAATCTTCTTTTAACTTTTGGCCTGTTGAACCCAACATTTCATTGAAATGAGAACTCCTCTGACCTTAGAACATTTGTCCAATGCAATCCATCAGTTTCAGGTTGTTGATGTGGTGCCAGACTTTAGTGTTGAACAACAATATTGCAGCCCATGTGGTTTTATATTAATCACAGAGAGCTAACAGCTTCTCCTGCAGAGCCACATGCAGCCTCACATATTAAATTGTGGTTTGCTGCTTTGGTTTTATCACCATAACATTTTCTCCAACTCACTTCATCTCCATGTAGACAGTTTTGCATTAAGAAGTGTTTTTTTTTAAGTAATCTGATCAATTCATAAAAGTATAACTACTTTTTAAAAAGTAAACAGATCAATTTATAAAAGTAAAACTACTTTCTAAAAAGTAGTTCTTAAAGTAGTTTCTAGAAAACTACTTTTTAGAAAGTAATCTGATCAATTTATAAAAGTAACCCTACTTTTAAAAAATTGTTCAGCTTACTTTTTAAAGTATTTTTCCTTTTATAAAAGTACTTTTTTATAAAGGCACTTTTTAAAAAGTAATGAGATTACATCAATAGAAAGTAATCTGATTACTTTGTAAAAGTAGCAAAGTACTTTTTAAAAAGTAATCTGAATAATTTATAAAAGTAAAAGTATTTTTTTTACAAGTAATCGTGATTGCAAGTAATCAGAAGATAATCAGAAGTAATCAGATTACATTACATTTACAAAGTAGTTTCTCACTGCACTGCGACTGTCAGCAGAAAATATGCACATTTTCAGTTGGAATCTCACAGAATTGATGCTGGTAACAGGTTTTGTGTACAGCTGAGTCACGTGGGGGAATAAGATGTACAGTAATTGCGAGCAAGTTGCAACATTTGAGTGAACGCTGTGCAGTTTTTGTTGTTGTAATTTAGTCAAGTCTTAAGTGGCAATTTTGTTTGCAGTTTATAATAATTTTTTAATCTGTAATTTGGACACTAACCCCTCCAAAAGTTGTTCCTTGCACTTTAGAACTCATGAAACTAAATTAGAATTAGATCCAGTCCAGATGTTTGGAGGGGCCTGTGATGAAAATGTTTCTAGACATTTTGAAAACCCCTTCACAAAAACAAAGCTCAGTGAGATATTGGCCTATGATTCTATTGACTTTCTGCTTTCTTTGCCTCTCAGTATTTTTGAATGCTTTGCTGTCAAATTCAAGATTAGTTTGTATTTTCTTCAACACAATGAAGTTGGTCACTTGAGAAACTGAAAATAATTAATCTCGTTCTTTATGTTTGTTAAATATTGGTCCAAATAATCTGATAAATTAGAGATTAGGGCTTTGTGTCAGTTTGCTCTTTTCTTGATTTTTCAGCTACTCTGACCTGATTATTGAACGAGAGGTGTTGATGCAGAAATACATCCACCTCATACAAATAGTGGAGACGGAGAAGGTGGCTGCCAATCAGCTGCGCACTCAGCTGGAGGACCAGGACACTGAAATCGAGAGGCTCAAATCAGAGGTACAGCAAACACACACTCTCAGAATGTGCACAGAATGTAAAAGGAAATCTATGAAGACTTTCATCATTTAATAATCAATTTGTTTAATGTCTTCTCGGCAAAACAAAGCCATATAATCATTTATTATAAAGTCAGTAATTGCTTTTTCCCATCCTGGACTCAGTTTCTTTCATATTTAGAAAACAATGCATGCATATTCTGAACTATGATTTATGTTCAAACACAAACTAGTACATTTCACTAAATGCACAGGGCAACAGTTTGCATACAAATGACTGATTTAGTGCTTTTCATTAAAATGACTCCTTCAATCTGCTGTTTGTTGTTCATGTGAGAGATCACACTCTTCTCTTATTGCCCTCCTGTCCCTTCAGGCAGGTGTTCTGCTGCCAGGGACGAA
Source organism: Callopanchax toddi (assembly GCA_006937965.1). NCBI lineage: Eukaryota > Metazoa > Chordata > Actinopteri > Cyprinodontiformes > Nothobranchiidae > Callopanchax > Callopanchax toddi. The sequence goes on along the minus strand of SSNR01000050.1, from coordinate 1,120,171 downwards.
TGCACAAATCATTACCAACCGAATTATGGGACCGGTATTATTAAAAGGAGCTCGGTATGAGATAAGATTTGTGCCAAAAGGATGAACCAAAATATAGTCTCCATATGGCAAACAGCTAGAGCCACTTACCTAAACCCTCATAACCAATGAGATCAAAGCACTGAAAAGACCCTCCTGCTGAGGCTTTCTTTCAAAAGCAAAAACCTGGAGTAGAAGTAAAATCAAGGTTTAACAGAGTCAAAACATGCCCTTCACAATAAAAGCCTAAATGTTCTGAGTAACAAATAATAAAGTGCGAACCAAAAAAGACTCGTTAAGAAGTAAAAATAAGTATTTTATTCAGAAATACATATCTTTATTTTGTTTTAAAGTGTACTTCTGCTTGTGAAATGTTCTTTTTTTTGTTTTTGCTTTCGGTATATGTGACTGTGTTTTTTTGGTTGATCCTATAGACATGATTATTTAAGAAGCATTACTAAAACAAACATGATGGAAGTCATAACCCAAAAGACTCTTGATCATCTTCAACACTTTTAAAGTAGATCCAGAGGTAAATTTATGCTTGTTTAAGAACTTAGAGAAATATTTTGTTAAATTAAAATGAAGCATACGTTCACATGTAGTCTGGGATGGGATGGAGGAGTGATTCTAAAACAAAGATTTTGTATTTCTAAATTATAAACCTAAAACTTGTATTAAATGTTTTATTTTTTGGAAGCCATGATCTATATTTATTCTCCTCCCACACAGCTCTGTTGAGTACTCTCCTTCCACCAGTTACATAAAGACTTATCCAAGAAGAAGATGTGTACAAATATATATCTGAGTGTCTATTGTTGTGTATTTTGTGTGTGATTTCTGGTGTTTGTGGCAGTAAAAGAGTGTGTGGGTGTGTGAGCGGCGTTCAGTCCCTTCTGGGTGTAGGAGGAGAAGCCCAGCGTTAGATAAAGGCAGTCCATCAGCCTCCTCACAATCAACCAACACAACCTGTTTCTGTGTCGCCGCAGCTACACAATAAATCACACATTAGAGATAAAACACAACAGACCTGCAAAGTTAATTACTATTCTTTCCTCACAATGATAAACAGCACAGAGAGCTGCTTTAAAAAGGTCAAAAACACATTTTAAATGTAAGTGCTGAGATGTTACTTTATTTTGAAAAGCTGCTAATTATACATTACAAATACTAAATGGTAATTTATATTAAATATTGTGTTATCACTTCACAAAAACATTCCAAATAAACTTCAGACCAAAACCTTTACAATTAATTGCATTTTTAAATCATTCTAAAATCCTGATTCAATATGAAAGAGAAAGGCATAAACCAAAAAAAGAAGTGGTTTCAGACAGAATTACCAGGCGTTGCACATGTTGGGTCAGTCGAGCATCTAGAGACAACCTCATTACAGACAACAGCTGCAAAAGCTAAGTCTCCCCTGTGGTTCCTTATTTATTTTGAGACCACCAGCATCAGGTCAGCAGAAGTGAGCAAACACAATGGGACACGCTGCAGTAAATTAGAGTTAGAAATACAAACCAGTGAGATGCTTTATGTCAATAAAGTCTTCTAATCAATCCTGCACACATAAAGGGAGTTCAGTGTGCTCTAACTTCTGTTAACACCTTAAACAAGTGGGGAGGAGATGGACTCAAATTCATTATATGATAAAACAAAAAGGTTCTCTCGTTGTTCAGTTTGAAATAATTGAAATTCTGTTTCCCTTGTACACATTTATAATCCTGACTTTAATTTGCATGTAGTAGTTTGGCTTTTTAAAGATGAAATATTGTGTAAAGAAATAGATAAACCCTAGGGTCCCCTAATTAGGGGACCCATGCCGCTTCCTGTTTAAATTCCTTCCAAAGACTGGCATAATGGTTATTAATATATTCATGATGCATATCCTCTGAACGGGAAGAATCTCTTCTAAACAATGAAAACAACATTTTCTACCTCAACATGATTAAATTCCAATAATAAGCAATTAAACAGAAAAACCGTAAAAAGACGCTAAATTAACACACCAAGAAAAATACACAAAAGTAACAATTCAACATAATCCTATCCACACAAACCACTGTTTAAATTAAAGCCCAAACTCTGGTCTTTCCAACAACATGTGTATCATCACCCTATGCAAAATTCACTGAGATAGCTGGCAAAAAATATGGAAATTGCGGCGGATTTCCTCAAGTCACAAATATAAACCTGGTCCTACCTCTTTTTTCTTGAATGGGTAAATAGCCATTTTGTTGATTTTCCTAAAAATCCTCAAAAACAATTTTTTTAGATGGAACTACTATCAATGGTGAAATATAAGTGGGAAAAATAAGAAAAAAAACCTGAGAAATTTGTAACGGCCCACAGGTGCCTAAATGTGCCTAAATGGCTAAATGACAAGGTTCGCCTGGATTTTTATCAACTAATACCTCTCTAAATCATCTGTTTTTTTACTTTTTTGGCATTAATTTTGGCTCAGCAAAGGGTAAGATGTTGTTCTTTGGATTGCTAGATGTTTTGGATTGCAACTGAATACTTTCAAGGCAATAATAACATTGCAAAGTGATTTTTTAAAGGCGGAAATTAATTTTTTAAATTTTCTGGTGTGTGCCAATATTATTTAATTTCAGTCAGAAAGACAAGTGTTGATTTTTAGACATTTGGAGTATTCTCTGGAGTCTTACCTTTATTCTGGTACCAAAACCATTCAAATAAACCTTGTAGTTCTTGAGATATATTCAATTCATTTTGGGCATGTCATTTTTGATCAAATATCTTAAAAAAAGGCTTAAGAAGGCAAGGTTGAATTTATTTATGCAGCTTATTTAGAAACAGCAAAACGTCTTTAAATGAAAAGAAGTAAAAATACATCAGAGAAACTGTGTACTGGAAAATTACAACAAAAAAAAGAAGTAAAGTAAAAAAAAAAACACAATAAGAACCAATTAGAAAAGAAAATACAAACATATCAAGACATGCTCAAAGAGAAGAAACGAGGCGTTTGGATGAGTTTTTAGTCTGACGAGCTTTGTTTTTCTCAAGAAAACGGATTAAAACCTATTGAGTGAAGATAGAACTCTTATAGGAGGATGAATATTGATGAGATCTGCAAAATACGGTGGTGCAAAACAACTTCAAACTCCAAAAATAAGCAATGAAATATTAAAATCAACCCAGAAGAGGTTTGAGAAGTCAGAGGGATGCTAAGATTGGAGGTTTGTGCAAAGCAGTTTTTAGATTTAAGAGCAAGTCAAGTTTTCACATTTAAAACCTCCATCCTCATAATTTAACTGAAAAAAGCATTATTATTATTAATTAAGAGGGAGCTGATTGTCCACACATTGAGCTGTTTGCTGAATGAGGCAGACGTGAAACATAAATCACACCTGAGCTGTTTATTATACTTTTTGTTTTTCTTGCTCTTTGATACGAACACCTCCTTTTCTCATGCAGTTTAATCTTTGTGAGGAAGTAACACTTTTATAGTTGTGACCCCGTCTGTTAGTGTGACTCCTCTGTCTGGCTATTAATAAAAAGTTCTGTTACATTAGGAAACCTCTGCATGTGTAATAATTAAAATGATTAGAGCCAATGTGCTTTTGTTTATTTGTTTGTGTTTTTCTGTGTTTATGAATAATTAAAGGAACTAGTCAGAGGAACTGTCAGCTGTTGGCGGACGGGCTCCTTTTTGTGTGATAACACTTTAAATGAGGAGGAAAATAGTGTGGCTGAGAAGGTTTAATCTGTCATGTTTTATTCCTAATGTGAAGAACCAAGAAGCCCAAAAGTTATTTTTAATAAATTAAAGTTATGCATCCTTAAAGTTCGGATGGTTTTTAAGTTGCTTGAATGAACAACCTTGTTTTGCACTTATTTTAGTTTTCAAACATTAAAAATGATAACTTGTTTTTTATTTCCTCTCAAATAAATAAATAAAATAGAAGAACAGAATAGAAATGACCTTTATTGTCCCTCAGTGAGGAAATTCAGGTGGACCAGCAGCAAAGTGACAGACCATTTACAAGAGATCATAGGGATGTTCTGCTGTCTGTCTCTTTCTCTAGAACATGTAACACAATAAATCCTGATGAACATATTTATGCTTTCTCTAGCTTCTTTTCAGCTCTTTGTGCTGGTCTCTTCATTTAAGAGCCCTAATTCACTTCCTGTTAGTCACAAAGAGCCCCCCCCC
>SSNR01000050.1:954656-1109854 GCA_006937965.1 Callopanchax toddi | reverse complement strand
GGGGGGGGGGGGGGGGGGGGGGGTTCAGAGCCCAAACAAAGCTGAAGTCTAAAATCCTGAGTTTGCTGTCTTTCAGCTTGTCAGAGATGAGTTTGAGTCCAGATCAAAAAGTTTTTTAAGCTCAGATATAAATGAATAAATACTGTTTTTTATCATAAAATGTAAAGTGTAAGACTTTTGACATTTATTCAGATGTCTTTGTTTTTGTAAAAAGGTTGAAACATTTTCATTTTGTTGACCATTTTGATATGATTTCATTAATGCATGTGTGTAAAAATACTCTGTTATCTAGAATGTTTTATGGATTGTGCTTGTTTTAAAGAAACTTTTAGTACTTTTACTTTCAAACTGAGATAAATCCAGCGTATCTTCTCTTTTACTTGGCTTAACTTTGCTTTTGATTTGCTGCTTTTACACTGATTTTCTTGCTTTGCTGCTCAGCATTCACCCATGCGTCGTTCTGTGTGTGTGTGTGTGTGTGTGTGTATTCGTCAGATCCGATGTGCGCCTCCATAAAGATGATGTTGACATTTGCTTCAGCAAGACGCTCAACTCCTGCAAGGTCCCCCAGATCCGGTACGCCAGCGTGGAGCGGCTGCTGGAGAGGCTGACCGACCTACGCTTCCTCTCCATCGACTTCCTCAACACCTTCCTGCACACCTACAGGATCTTCACCGCAGCTTCTGTGGTCATGGACAAACTGGCCGACATCTACAAGAAGCCCTTCTCCTCCATCCCTATCAGGTCTAAACTCTTACATACAAACAGATGTCTGTTTATCCTGATTTAGTTTGTTTGATTTCTTAAAATGTGTCTGAATGATGGAAGCAGATGTTGGTGGATATTTTGGGCTTGACCAGCAGGTTAAACACACTCTAGATGAAACAAACCCAGCATGTGTTCGAGGCTCCAGCAGAACAGATGCCTTAACAGTGTTTTTGGCAAAGTCACAGGAATATTCTGTCAGTAAGACGAGGTTCAATCTGACTCGTATTAGGTCTCTGGCTGCGCTCGAATGGTGTTTTTATTCCTTTCACAGCTCTACTTGAGTCAGGGTTTAAACGTGAAAAGCTTTTTCTTTGCTCAGGGGTGAGTTTTGTAAATAAAACCGAACTCAGCGTGGCTCTATCACTGGATAGGAACAGGAATAAAGCATCCAGGTATAAGATAGATTTGTAGAAGTGATACCTTTTTCTTTTTACGGCCATGCAAGGAACATGGCTGTAGGGATGTTTAGTCCAGAACCTGAATTATCCTGCAGACTTTGTGATTTATAGAGACTCTGGAGACCCAAACGGTCCCTGAAGGTGACCTGTGCAGCACAGAGGAAAACAATTTACACATTTAATAGTCCGTAAACCAGCTGGATCTCAGTGTGGAAGAATACAGATGATCTCCTCTCCGTCTGGGGACATCTGCTGCAAATGGACCAAATTCAGGACTAACTGTATTTAATGGAGCTAAGAAGTTATTTATTTTTATAAGTTTTACATTTCCAGTTACCACAAATTTCAAAACAAAGTCTGGCAATGTTTTTTAAGGCAAAGATTCAAACATTCAATAGTTGTAAGAGACCATTTAAATGCAAACTGTTGTCTATGCCACTGTCTCACTGGGCTGCAGCTGCTGGCAGCAAATTACTAATGGCATTCACCAGAGAGTTTTCAAAACATCTCAGAACGTTTATGAGGGTTCTCAGTTTCCTCACATGATTTATTCCAGGGCATCGTTCTCGTGTGTCTGAAATTTTGAACGTTTGAAAAACCTGTACACCTTTCCTCTCAAATCAGTCACAGGGTTATCAGGTGCATCTGGAGCGCACCCAGAATCATCCCAGTTTACATCCAGTAAGTCAGAAGGCGTGAGCAGTGTGAGACAGGAGGAGTCAGCCACCAAACCACTAACAAAATCAGACCTAAAGGCAACAAGAAAATGATGATCGCAAAAAATTGTGACATTCATGCAATAGTTGTGTAAATGTCCCAGTTTGGTTGAAATGACATCATATTCCTGATGTGGCCCTGCCATTTATGAAACTTCTATCACAATAGTTGTAGGTATCAGTTCATTGTTTTTTAGATGTTAACCAGTTATATCCTGGCTTAAATATGAAAAGAAAATAGGTTAAAAAAATAAAACATAATTGTAGAGCTTAAGCCTTGTATCTCCATTTTAAAATAATGATGTTTTTACATAAATCAGCTCTATAGGTCACCTTTTACATCTATCAGTGGTTTTTTACACCATGCAGGTTTTCTTATCTTCATTTCCTGAAAAGGTTTATTTTTAGAGATGGAAAGATTTTGCCTGAAAGTGATGAAAAGAACAATTTAAAACAAAATAAAACCTACAAAGTAATGCGTCGCAAAATAGTACTATACTTTTTTCTTTATAATAAGAGGTTTTCCCCACACTTCAGGTCAGATTGAATATTTTGTTGTTGCAGTCTGGACTGGGAAAGAAGCAGAAACTGCTAATTTCTTAAGTTTTGCTGGACAGGTAAAGCATTCTTAACATCCTTGGGGGTTTCCTGTTTGGAGTAAAACGCCAGGTGCGTCTTATTTTGACAGTCCGCTCACGTATTCACTAAAGGAAAAGAGAAAACATTTTGATGTTGTGTCTGTTTGCTGCTGGATTTACTCCCATGTGGTCGACGGGCATCATGAAGCCTAAACATGCTGCTGTTTCTGACTCACAGCTCTTCCCCTCAGTGCACCTTTTCTCCAAGAGAATAATTTATCATTCTTCCAACATCTTCCATCAACCCACCTTCCATTTCTGTTCCATCTCTTTTTATTTCTGTCTCAATTCAAAACTCATCCATGTAATCTGTTTTTATCATCCATCTCCTTTGTCTTCACATATTCCTTCTGACTCCAGGGCGCAGCACCACACATTTGATCGTCTGTCCATCTCATCCATGTGTCCTGACTACAGTCTGAAGATCAAGAAGATAGCTATGGATCAGTCCAAGTAACCCAGTCTTTTCTCTGTTAGACTCTTCCTGTCTGATACCAAACTGATGCACGACTTTCCCTTTTCCTTATCTTCACCCTTTACCCAAAATGCATTTCCTCTGGTTTTTTTACAGCTGAAAAATAATCTTATATAATTAACGAACATCTATATTTACCTTTGCATGATCACTTTTCCCAATTAGCCAAAGAAATCCATTTTTGGGGGTGAATTGTTGTTTTTATGTTTTTACATGATGAGAAACTCTACTTTACCTTGATTTTAGTTTATCAATAAGAAGCAGAAAGCCCTAAAATGTAGAGGATTTTTAAAGAATCCTGTTTCACTACTAAATGATGATTTTACTGCAGATTAAACCTTATCAGAGCATTTCCTGTTATAAACTGGATTTTTGTCCGTATACCAAACCGATCATTGTTGCAAACCAGTTTCTGTGCCTGACTCTAAGCCAGCAGTAAGTGAGACTAGGACAGAAAAATCAAAGGTGTCATTTGAGACGTTCACATGTTGCAAACTGGTCTCTGAGGCTGAGCTTTGAGATTGAAACCCTGTCCTTATTGTTCTCTCCCTCCTCCTTCTATCTAATAAGGACTTTGTCAGATTCAATAAGGCTGTGTTTGCCGCTGGCGTCTAATATTGCTTGGACCAAAGTGTCACAACACTGATGCCAAAATACTCCCTGATTGGATGCCAGAGAGGCTCCCAGCTATGAGTTAGGCATCGTTTCAAGCTCTGAACACAAGAACTGGTTGATTCTGTGGCTAAATATGTGCAGATGCTCCAGTTAATGTAAAAAAATATAACTTAAAGAAGAGTGCTCTTTAAATGTGTACCGGTAACTGTAAAATGTAATATTTATACCTCTAGGGGCGTTTTTTCTAATAAGACCGCAGCCATAAAGCGTCTCAGATCCAAGACAAGTGGAATAAAGTGATCCTTCTCTCAGGATTCAACATTATTACAGATGCATTAAGTTCACATTCACTTGTCCAGCTTTATTGCTTTATTACAACTGGGGACACTAAGGTGTGGAATTCCTGAAATGTTAAAATGATGATTGCAAACGACCTGGAATTAAAGCTGACAGTTGCCAAGGCAACCTCAAAGATGTTGTGTTATTTCCAGCTCAGTGTGCTGGAATACTGAGACGCCACAATGAAAAACTGTCAAAACATCATCTGACTGCACGTTTGCACCCACTCATTACAAATCAGCCTGCCGCACTCCAGCTCAGCCTGTCGATTCTTTATTTTGTGAATGAGTTTGATTTAAATCAGATTCAGGTGAAGATTTTACAAACTGTGAAAACGTGTTTCTTTGCTTTTCCATCATGTCATTTCACTCACATGTTGCTGTTTCTCCTCTCCAGGTCCTTGGAGTTGTTTTTTGCCACCAATCAGAATAATCGAGGCGGTGACACCATGAACGACAGATCCCCTCGCCTCTGCCGCAAGTTCTCCTCTCCTCCCCCGTTATCGATCTCATCCCGCACCTCCTCCCCGGTCCGAACCCGAAAGCTTTCCCTTCACTCTCCCATCACGGCCAGGGTCGGAGGCCTGGACCTGACGTCCCCCCTGTCCAACTCCAGCATCAACCACAGCACGTCCCAGTCTGCTGCCAGTAGCCCCACCTCCGCCCACACCCCTCAAACTCCAACACCGCAGACCCCGACTCCGACCACTACCTCTCCTCCTCCCCCCTCCTCCACCTCACCTCCTCCCAACAATTCAAAATCCCCACAGGATCAAGCTCCTCTGACTCCCTCCTCACCTGAGCAGAGTCCTGTCCCGTTAGCCGAGGGAGACGAGGTGCCGAAGATCGACCCTTTCTGTGGGAAACTGAGACGGAGCATTCGCAGAAGTATGTTTTACTTTCAGTAAACTAATACATCAAAAACAGCCAGGTCGGGACTTTAAAGCACTTTTAGGGTGATTTTCTAAACCTTTAAAGTTCTTACACTTTTTCTCTGACAAAAGCACATTCAAGACTATAATACATTATTGATGCCACTGTCATGTTGATAAATGCAATTTTTACCCTTCACATGCAGTTGATCCCCAACTTTATACAAAAGTATAAGTAAACATTCTCCACACGTATCCACAAACAGCTCAGCATCGCTTTTGGAAGCAGGACAGACTCGACAGCAGACAGATGGAAGCTAAGAGAACTGACTTCCAGTTCTGGATGAGCTTCTTCTACTTTTCTTTAGAGGTTTGATGTGCTGGAGCCTCAGCTGTCATCCAGGGGCACACATTAAACCTGTGAAGATTCACAGTATTTTTTTTTACAATGTCACAAACGTTTATAGAACTGAAAAATTCTGATCCAATTCAGACTCAAAGTTATGATAAAATATGATGATATCACATGATATGGTGTACGATATTATCTAATAATACAATATAGCTTATTGTCCTCTTTGAAAGCTTCTTTTAAACTCTAAAAGACTTAAAAAAGATCTATAAATTATTAGACTAATAAAGCAATCTTAGGCAAATATGACAATCAGGGCTGCAGTCTGATGATCTGTGCAGATTTGTGCTAACGTATCTGTTTACCGAAATGTCACATTTCAAGATTTGTTGGTGAAATTACACTGATGATGAGCAGGAGGTCACAAATCAAATGACAGCGTGACGAGACCTCTCTAAGAGCAGAGCAGGCGGCTGGTGGGATATAAATGACCTCCTTGCGTTTCTGTGTTTGAGTCAGCTAAACTGCTTTCACGCTCAGATCCTCCAGCGCAGATTTAAACAGGCCTCTCAGTCCGGAGACGCTGCAGTTAGAGGCTCATTAGCATAAGCATGCTCCTGCAGTGTGTGTGTGTGTGGTTGCAAAATGCAAATAAATATTACAAATAAATCAAATGCAAAAAATTTTTTCTTAACGTAATGCTACATAAATAAATAATGATGACTATTTTTGACTGGACTTGAGTTTTTGAGCATCTAAAAGTTGTAAAGAATTTAAATATCTGTTGAACGGGTTTTTATATTAGAGATTATAGACTAAAACTGAAATTCTGAGGTGAAGTTATTTTCTCTTCACTGTTGCAATTTTGACCAAAAATGGCGGTTTCTTGTGCAGCCCTAATGGTCATCACCATAACCAGCTCTGTCACTGTCGTTCTCCTTGTCCTCCTGCTGTCTAGCTGTGTTGGAATCAGTATCATTGGAGAAAATCATCCCGGAGTCTCCACAGAGCAGCGAAGCCGGAGACATGTCTCCGTGCCGCTCGCCGTCCACACCTCGACACCTCCGCTACAGGCAGCCTGGAGGTAAGACCGTGGGAGTGTTTATTACTCATGATTACACCACAGCGCCAGGGGCCTCTGTTGTGTCCACTGACAGGTCACTGAGCAGATTCCCTAAATCAGTCAAACTTCCTCAACCCTTGAACCTGACATCAGCTCAGACTCCAAACCACAGCTCAAGCTGGACCTCTGAGTGTGTGTGAGGAAGATGTCTGAGTTTCTTTAAGTCCAGATAAATAAACAGTGAGGGCATTAGTTTAAGTTGGAAAACTTCAGATTTAATCAGAATCAGTTCAAACTGGGGTGATTTAACAAAAGTAATAGAGATAATACTGTAGAATGTTCCAGAACACACACTATACTGTAAAAACAGATAAATCATCCACATTTAATAACCTACACAGCCAGTCTTACTTCTGTTCACAAACTCTATGAATACAATTTTTGGTAATTAATTGATTTTATTTTAGAAACGTTTGAATACTTTTATGTAACCGGACATTACAGAAGCTCTGAAAGGCAAGTGAAAAAGTATCGTTAATCTGTCAGACCAGAGTTTTTCTCTTAAGCAAATTAAAAAAAAACATTCAAAAAAAAGCTTTTCACACATTCCTGAAAAAAGCTGTTTTTTTGAGTCTTTTATTATGATCTGATTCATGATGTCAGCACAGGCTGTAGAGAATAGATTCAATTTATGTATTTATGTTTATTGCCTTTCAGAGAAAAAAAACATCTTTTGATACTTTCAGAAAAGAAAAAAAATCTCTTTTTAATTTTGTCTTCCCCCAAAAAACCTTTTCATCTGCTTATAAATCATAAAGTCTAGAGAAAATCAGCCTTAGGGCGTGGGGAGACATTATTATTATTATTGTTGCCTTTTAAAGGCTTCCATAAAATATGACTAATCAATGTCAAAATTCTTCTTAACTCTGTCTATAACCTCACAGAAAAACAGTGATATGAGTTTGGTGTTCTTGTTACACTGAAAGTCTTCTTTTATTTAAAGATAAAATAGATGTTTTTCTTTATAAAACACTGACTCCTGTAGTAAACATTTTATTATTTTTTTAGCTTTCATTCATGTGGACATGGTTTACATTCAAAGAAAGAAAGATAACATATAGTAAAGTAATTCATATATAGTATATAAAGTCATGAGTCATGATGCTAACTAACTGATTCTGAGTCAGTGTGATAAATATGTTGTAGCAGCAGTGGATCTGACTGTATTGTTGCAGCTGATTATAACTGATGTGTCTGCATCTGCAGTCCAGTCTGGGGAGAATTCCCGCTGCTCAGTATCTCCTGCCTCAGCTTTTGCTATTGCAACTGCAGCAGCAGGACACGGCACCCCACCAGGTACACACGCACACACACACACACACACACACATAGAACATGAATAAACCCAGTCTAGCACCTTAGAGCAACTTTGGACCTGTCTTCTGCTTCATTATAACTCGTTTATAAATCAAGTCTGTCGTACAAGTGAGACTTGAGTGAGACCTGTGGATGTTTCACACCTTGGATTGTGGAATGAACCTTTAAAACGCTGCTCACTGAACGCCTAATGTGTACAAATTACAACTAAACTGATTTTCAGTGGTTTTTTCTTCTAATCCTGCAGTGTTTACTAACTCTGAGAGAACCTGCGATAAAGAGTTCATCATCCGCAGAGCTGCGACTAACAGAGTCCTCAACGTGCTGCGTCACTGGGTCTCCAAACACTCACAGGTTTGTGTGCGTGTGTGTGTGTGCGTGTGTGAGTGTGTGTTTGCGTGGGGTACCTCTCTTTTGCTCAGATGATGAAGTCTGTGGTCTAATTAAAGCAGATGACTGATGGTTTGGTTGCCGCTCCACTGCTCACACTTATAAACGGACGCACACACAAACACACAACGACAAATGTTGCCACTTCAGCTGAGCGACCACCTCAACCCGCCTCCTTTAACCAGCCTGACTGAACTTCAGGGTAATTGCCTGGCTCCCCATGCTCAGGTCCTTCCAGTCTAACTGCATCGATCTGTTTTTCATGTATTTTTCTTCAATAATACAAAATGCTGCGATGGCAAGTTATCTTTAGTCAGCTCGTTAACACACAGATGTGCACAAATACACACATTTATCTTTCAGTGGTCTAAAGAGCAGCCAGCCTGTTAAACGTGACCTTTGAACAAGAGTTAAAGCGAGGTGGGAGCTGAATGGTAAAGAAAGTGTAAAGACTGGAACGAATGGGAGGATTAGGGATGAAGAAGGGTGTCAGGGCGCTCTCCGTATGTTCATCTGTCTTGTTGTTTAGGACTTTGAGATGAACGGGGAGCTGAAGATGTCTGTGATCTATCTCCTGGAGGAAGTCCTCAGAGATCCAGACCTTCTGCCTCAGGAGAGAAAAGCTACAGCCAACATATTAAGGTACAACGTGACGGCAAATCAGCAACGAGGGCGTGGAGCAGCGTGGCGTTGGAGAGCCACGTTGGTGTTTTTCTGCTCAGTTAATTTATGTTGTATTACATCTCATGTTGCTCTGCTGTATTGCTGTGTTTCTGTCTCTTAGTGCCCTTTCTCAAGATGAGCAGGAAGATGCACAACTAAGAATAGAAGATATCTTACAGATGGTGAGATTACTGGAGCATTTAATAGGATTTTTTTTGGTACAAGACTCATTAAATGTTTTCTACCACTTTAGTATAAGGCTAGCCTTACGAATGATTTATTAATATTTTATAAATAGTTTATCAGTTGGTTTGCATATAAAGCCACACCAAGAGAAAAACCTGTGAATTTTGTTCGTTTCTGATGATTTTGAGACAATAGGATAATCATGTAAAATAAATAATGTTATTATGAAGGTAATGATGTTTGGCTTTATATTATTTTCAGGCTCACTATTGTACCTTTTAATAAATGCATTATTATTATTACGGCTAATCTTATTGTAAAGTGATACCAGATCTCCTAAATGATCCATTAACTTCCTTATGTTTGAATCTAAATACAATAAGTTTTATAATTCATAGCATAATTTAGCTCTCATAACCTGCAGACTCACTGATTATTGAAGCTTTTGATTTGAGTTTTAAATGACCTGAATGCTTGCCTGATATATGTACATATTAATATTTCTGCCTAATACTTCCCAGCTCGTCCTCCTGATATAAAATAAATAAGGAATCAGTTAATCGCCCTGTCTCTGTAATAACAGGGTCATGTTTTTGTTAGATGTCGGTCAGTGCTCTGACCTATCCAGTAGAGGATAAAGACACCCTCTGATGAGCGCCGCTCTCCAGGGGACAGTCAGCTGTCACCAGCTATATTCATCATAGCCGGTCTCTTTATTAGACGTTTATTTATATCTTGTTATTTCTGCTCCTTTCTGAGTCCGTTTCTTTCTGCGTGTGTGTTTAGGCCGACTGCCCGAAGGCGGAGTGTTTCGAGTCTCTCTCGGCGATGGAGCTGGCCGAGCAGATCACTCTTCTCGATCACATCGTCTTCAGGAGCATTCCCTACGAGTCGGTCCACGTCTTTTATGACTAGTGTTGTAAATTCACCTTCATGGACACTTTACTAACTTTTAGATGACACAGGCACCTGATGCAAGCAGGGTTCATGTTTATAATTCAACTTTAGTCTTTTTTTTTTTTTTTTGCTTTATTAAACATTTTTTAGAAACTTGCTTCTGTAAGTGTTTAGCAAGCATCAAAAAAATCCTAGAAAACAAAGTCTAGATTGTCTATACGTCACATATTAAGTCACATAGTAAAGGAATGCATGATGTTTTATATGAAAGATTTGGACTTAATGTATATTTGTCGTCCCTCTCACAGAGAGTTCCTGGGCCAGGGCTGGATGAAGGTGGATAAAACTGAACGGACGCCCTACATCATGAAAACAAGCCAACACTTCAACGATGTAACTTCTCCTTATGTCTCTATGCTTCTCTTTTCCTACCTATTTAAAAGTCCTGAATGTTAATTCATTATTTTTCCTACACTTTGCTTTCCTTTTGAAGATGAGCAACCTGGTGGCGTCTCAGATTATGAGCCACACAGATGTGGGCTCGAGGGCCAGCTCCATTGAGAAGTGGGTTGCTGTGGCGGACATCTGTCGCTGTCTGAACAACTACAACGGCGTGCTGGAGATCACATCTGCACTCAATCGCAGCGCCATCTACCGCCTGAAGAAGACGTGGGCTAAAGTCAGCAAACAGGTCCGTTTGTTCATCAGTATTTATAGAACGTGCATCCAGTACAGGTAACCTTGATTTTGTGTTTAAATGTGAATCTGTCTCATGATTTATGCTAATATGCTCTATTTGGATCATTCTAATAAATACTAAAGGAATTAAAGTAATAACCGTCCAATCAGCAGACAGTCTGTCTGTATACTCAGACGTTTCATAAAAGGCTCAAGCTAATGTGGCTATCTCATTTAATTATGATCATTCTAACAAAAGTCATCAGGTCAGAGGTCAACATTAGTCCTGTTCTGTTTACAGTGACCTTTTAAAATGAGTGTAACTGTGTTTGCTGTCCTGTTCAGACTAAAGCTCTGATGGACAAACTGCAGAAGATCGTTTCCTCTGAGGGAAGATTTAAAAATCTGAGGGAGACGCTAAAAAAGTGAGACTTTTCTTTTTGTTTTTAAACGACAAATAAGAAACCTAAAGGATATTTTACAGATCTGAAACTTTGTCTTTCAGCTGCAACCCTCCATGTGTGCCATACCTGGGAATGTATCTAACAGACTTGGCCTTTATCGAAGAAGGAACTCCAAATTTTACTGAAGAGGGTCTCGTTAACTTCTCTAAAATGAGGATGGTAGGAATTAAAAATGCATGGATGAAAAACAATGTTATTTTTTTAGGACCGTGCTCATCGCTGTAATATTTTTTCTTTTTTTAGATTTCACACATCATCCGAGAGATCCGACAGTTCCAGCAAACACCTTACAGAATAGAGCACCAAGCCAAGGTACGTCTACAGGAAACAATGGTATTTTCCATGAAATCAGTAAACATTCAACATTTCAACAAAACTAAATCATTCTAGGAAATAGATTGCATGTATAATGTGATGATATCTCGTCCCTCGTTTGTATTTTTGTCTAAGGTGACTCAGTACCTTCTGGATAAGACTCTGACCATGGATGAGGACACTCTCTACGATCTCTCGCTGAAGATCGAGCCCAGGCTGCCTGCCTGAATCAGAGCTGCTGGTGGCCTGTGACAGCCTGCCAAACCTCCAAGGGTGACACGCCCACGTCGTCTCATCAGTCCAGAGAAAATTGGGAGAAGTTTAGAGAAGCTGAAGAAGGAGATACTTTTGCAGGACACTGAAGTAGCAAAAGAAGAGAAGGAGATCTTAAGTTGTAGGATTGATTGTTTCCAGGAGGTACAGGATGAAAAGTTGTCGGATGCCTGGCCTGAAGGCTCAGAGGAAATTACACGTCGCTGTTTGTGCTCATCATTCCTCGGTAAAGAGTGTGGTGCACGTTACATCACTCTTCCTCCTTCGGCCTGAGAGAGCAGCTAAGGAAGAGAGTTTGGAGTTGAGTGGGTGTGATTCAGTGGAAATATCAGAGATGTAGCATATACAGGAAGTGTGGCGGGGAGATGTCTGAGCTCGTGTCTCTGTGCCGGTGTCTGTGTTCTCTTGCTCGTGCATTCTGCCTCCGTGAGGGAAAATCCCCCAAAATGCTTTCTGTCACTGCATAAAACTTGCATGATTTCAGTTTAGGATTTAAGTGTCTGAACAGCCTTCAGCCTTTGACCCCTGACCCTGAACTCATCATGCATCACTCTAAACAGGGTGACTCTTTTAGCCACTATGCATTCTCAGTGGGCTGGCTGTGGGGAAAGTGCTTGTTTTCTATAAACACAATGCTAATAACCACAACAAATGCTAATTTTGCTTTTATTGACAAAAAAACCCATTTAATCTTCCCAAATTAAATGATAACTTCTATATTTTTCTTCAGTTTCTGACTCTCCTGCAAACAGAAAGTTATTTTTTTAATAACTGTCCACATGAATGATATCAAATTTAAATATATTCCCAGTGCCTTCCACTAGTGTAGGTCAGTTTTCTCACAATTGACAAATCTGCCAATTGTAGAGCTTTATAAAAGAAACCCTCACAAACCTTAAAATGATATCGTCATTTCACTTGTTTTTAACTTTTCAGAAAAAAGTCACGTAAACCGAATGGTACTGTAGCATGTTGGTGTAAGCGAAGTGAATGCAACATTGAAACATGAGCAAATATCTCCCTCTACTGTTTAAACGTGGTTGAAGCTCCTGCTAACCCAAAGCTTTTGCAGCATTTCTTTGTGTGCAGTTTGATTGTTTCAGCTTTTGTAAACTGTCAGCCGTGCTAACGTGTGCCGTCTGACTTTGCTTTCTGAGTATCTGGGACCTGAACACGTTTTAGATCGGAACGGTTTTTGCACTCTCTGAGATGTAGCTTCGCTTGATCGACAGTATGATCGTTGTTTCACCTCCTATTTATTTATTTATTTATGACTCCTCATTCTGTTATTTTTGTATATAATGACTGCATACATATATGATTAATGAAGAAATGATCATGCTGTGAATACTATTTTTATTGCTGTTTATTTATTTTGAATAATTAGTTAATTAATTGAGTCTCTTTGGTGTTTGTTTTGCACCCTTCTGGTTTCCTACAGAAAAAAAACGTTTAATTTTATTATTTAAAAAAAAATCTTTTAAAGGTAAAAAAAAAAACAATGTAGCATTTGAAAAATCAAACCTTGTTTTCCATGTTGAGAACATAATAAATATGGTTGCATGCACACAACAGCTGCATGTTGTGCATGTCTGACTGGATTCTTCTTCATCCTCTGCTTTTATATATTATTAATGTCTCTGTAGCTGCTAGGAAAAAAACAAACATGTGTTCAGGTTTGTCTCGTAGTGTATCTCACATGTCAGTCACTCTCCAGATGATGTCATCTGCAATCAGCTGCCTGTTACACGGTGGTGTGTTGGAGCTTTTCTCACTTTAAAACAAAAAGAAAAACAAATCTTATTCCAGATCAACTTTAAAACGTGACATTTAAAAAAAAACCTGTTCCTCTGCACTGTTTGTAATTCAGTGTCTGGATTACAAACCCGGTTATTTGCCTATGTTTGTATTGTAATGTTATTTATGTGTATTTGTTTGTGTGTTATTTTATCTGTTTACATCTTTTCATTGTGGGTGCAGGGAAAATAAATACAATATGCCTTAAGTGGATTTTTTTTTCTATTTTCAATATGAAAAGTAAACTGTGGTCTCCTTTGAGAAAAATGCTCTTAATTTTCAGGTCTATAGGTTTCTACAACTTTGCAGTCAAACAGAAATGGAATTTGACCCCCCAAAAATGTGATTATTATGCTTAAACCTGGATTTCAACAAATGTTCTGCTTCCTTCTTTTGCACAACTAAAGGAATTTGCTTTGACAGGATTTAAATTTAATGAACCCCCACAGGGACAAAGTGTGTTTGCATGAAGTAAAACACTGCAAGTTGCTAAGATGCAAAAGTTGTAAATATTACAGTAATTCATCAGGCTGCATGGCTTCTGCTGTTAAGACGTGTTTCACCTTCTGTTCACTCTGGTCCCTAAATCTTCATCCAAATGTTACTGAACTAGAATGATTTGTGCACTTTTAAGTGTTTTTTTTTTTGAGCTGCTTAATATGCAATCCATGCACCAAGACCATCCGTCCATATGTTTCCTGCTGGTGATTTGTCCAGAAAAGAAGACCAGGTCCTCCTGGTGGATCCCAGGGTGTGCCCAGGCCAGATGTTCCCTCCAGAGAGGTCTGGGGTCTCCTCCGAGTGGGATATGCCTGGAAAACCTAAAGGAAGGCAGTATATTCTGAGTCAAAACATTAAACTGTTCTCTTTAAAAACTTCTAAATAAAAAAATAAAAGCATAAAAATTACAAAAAATAAACAGGGATGATGCAACAATCCGTGTAGCAGTCGTTCTTTCGATTGTCAATTGAAAACCAATAATCAAAAAATAAAAAGTGATTTAATTTTTTGTTATTTGTTTTTGAAAATGGTAAAAACAACATCAGAGGTCTAAAATACGAGGTGGAAAAAATGGGCAGAAGAAAATTTAAGAACTATTTGGTTTTAATATTTCATTGCTCGGGTTTACTTGACTAGGTGTTACATAGACATGAGTTCCTATGAGGGGCCACCAGCGACATTATTCCAAGTTACCTCTCATACACGCACGTGAAAACCTCTCATACACACATGTGAAAACAAAACCTCTCATACACACTAGTGAAAGCCTCTCATACACATAAGAGGTTTTAACGTGTGTGTATGAGAGGTTTTCACTAGTGTGTATGAGAGGTTTTCACTAGTGTGTATGAGAGGTTTTCACATGTGTGTATGAGAGGTTTTCACATGTGTGTATGAGAGGTTTTCACTAGTGTGTATGAGAGGTTTTGTTTGTGTGTATGAGAGGTTTTCACATGTGTGTATAAGAGGTTTTCATGTGTGTGTATGAGAGGTTTTCACATGTGTGTATAAGAGGTTTTCACGTGTGTGTATGAGAGGTTTTCATGTGTGTGTATGAGAGGTTTTCACATGTGTGTATAAGAGGTTTTCACATGTGTGTATAAGAGGTTTTCATGTGTGTGTATAAGAGGTTTTCATGTGTGTGTATGAGAGGTTTTCACGTGTGTGTATGAGAGGTTTTCACATGTGTGTATGAGAGGTTTTCACTAGTGTGTATGAGAGGTTTTTACTAGTGTGTATGAGAGGTTTTGTTTGTGTGTATGAGAGGTTTTCATGTGTGTGTATGAGAGGTTTTCACATGTGTGTATAAGAGGTTTTCATGTGTGTGTATGAGAGGTTTTCACATGTGTGTATAAGAGGTTTTCATGTGTGTGTATAAGAGGTTTTCATGTGTGTGTATGAGAGGTTTTCACGTGTGTGTATGAGAGGTTTTCACGTGTGTGTATAAGAGGTTTTCACATGTGTGTATAAGAGGTTTTCACATGTGTGTATAAGAGGTTTTCACATGTGTGTATAAGAGGTTTTCACATGTGTGTATAAGAGGTTTTCACGTGTGTGTATAAGAGGTTTTCACATGTGTGTATGAGAGGTAACTTGGAATAATGTCCCTGGTGGCCCCTCATAAGTTCCCCCATAGATATCATATATGATATATGATATCTATGAGTTCCCCCGTCTAGATGTGTTCCAGCAGTTCGGCAGGGTGCGCTAGTTGTCAACTTGTCCTCAGAACTATATCTTTTTTTTTCTTCAAAATTTTAATTTAAAACAACACAAGCAACAACAGTCCAGCACAGCCAAATCAAAAATTCACACATATACACACAAGAAGAGAGGTATTGATGGGTAAATTATATATGTACTTATCTGGGTTACAGTCTATAGTTCATCTTTAGTCAAAGGGGAAAAAAGGAAGGACATCAATTAATTGTGCTTAACAAAAACAAAATGTGATCCCCCTTTATGCAATAGCTCAGCAAGCTCCCGGGGCAGGTAATCAAGCAAAGGTTGCCATATACCATGGAATGCATCACAGTTACCTTGTAACGTGGCACTGAGGCGTTCCATTGGAAACACCTTAAATATTTCTCTGTACCACTGTGTGACAGAAGGGGGCATACCCTTGATCCACTCAAACAGTATACAACGCCTAGCCAAAAGCAAAAGTTTACATAACAAAAACATCCGACCAGAGTGCAGAGAGAGACCCCCTCTACTGGCAAACCAACAATAAATAGCACAGGGTCAAGTGGAATTACCCTCTTGTGGCGAGATATTGACATTACAGCAACCTTCGAAAAAGGCTTTTCTTACAATCAGATGTTCCCCTCTTGTGGCGAACTAGTGACATTACAATAAACTTCAAAAATAGGTTTTTCTTACAACCACAGAGAAGTTTTTCAGTATTTTAGCACTGATAACAGTATAAGGAATTTTGTCTTCCTCTTGTGGCAATAAGCTGAAATAATATTTCTCTCAGTTTTAACTATTTATCAACCATACTTAGGAATGTTAAAATACTGCAGTTGTTAAAGAAACAGTGAAAGTCAAACATTGTGCTTATTTTTCAAGTTTTTTTAAACTAGAAGTGCTGTAAATAATGTTTGTTGTACTTTCACTTAACCACAAGAGGGTGAGAGCTGTCTTGTTCTGTTGTCAGTCCTAAATTCACCTACAATTTGTTGTTCTACTACTTTATTTAAAATGAAAGATCTCAAATTTAAAGTGATTTAGTGTTTATTAAATTGGATATGAGGTGGAAACACATTTAAGTGAATTATAATATATATATATTTTTTTTATTAAATTATTTGATCATTCGTGTTAAAGTCAAAGTTGTAAAGTTTCAAGTTTTTTTTTTAACAGAAGCACTGTAAATGATGTTTGTAGTAATTTCACATTATTGCCACAAGAGGGCGACAGCTGCCTTGTACTGTTGTTGGTGATAAATTCACCTATCTAGGCCTAGATCTGGGCCAGATGAAAAAAACACAAACGGGTCAGATCTGGGATTGTCCAATCTGGGCCTGATGAACCAAACCACAACCGGGCCAGATCCGGTATGTCATCAGATAACCAGTGCCATCATTGCCAGATCCGGTTGACATACCACTTGCCATGCCAGAAGTCAGCCAGATTTGCCGAATCAATGCCAGATCTGGCCCAGACCCGTCTGCTATGTGGGGGTTTGTTATTCCAAATATCTACTACTTTATTTTAAATTAAAGATTTTCTCAAATTTAAAGTGATTTAGTGTGTATTAAATTGAATATGAGGTGGAATAACATTGAAGTGAATTATAATATATATACATATTTTATTAAATTATTTGATCATTCATGTTATTTGTCCAACAGAACGTGCAGTAAATTAATAATGTTGTAATGTCAGTAAACCACCACAAGAGGGCGAGTGTTTTCAGCAGAAGCAGAAACCAAAGACTAAAAAGTCACAAGATAGTTCACTGCTTTGTACTACCATCCCTGCTTACTAAATAAACTTCATTTACTGTCATGATTTATAATGAGCTTTTTATAATTTTTTGTTTTACTTTCTACTTTTTTACACTTTTTTTTTTTATCCTGACGGCTGTGTGTTAGATTGATACAGTTCTGAGGACATGGTAGCAACGAGCATGTCCTGCCAAACTGACTGGGAACTCATGTCAATGTAACACCTGGTAAAGTAAACCTGAGCAATGAAATATTAAAATCAAATTTGTTCCTAAATTTCCTCATGCTCCTTTTTTCTACCTCGTATTTTTGTTCCGAGACTTGAATTGAAAGCATGAAGACGTTTTTTGTTGTTTTGTATCTGTTTCAAAAACAAATAACAAAACAATCAAATTTAAATCCGTGTACTCTTCGTTCTTTCCATTTTCAATGGATTAAATCACTTTTTATTTTTTGATTATTGGTTTTCAATTGAAAATAGAAAGAATGAATGATACATGGATTCAATGAGTTATCCATTTTACTGATCTTCTTTATACACATTGAGCCAAGTAAATTGTCCTCAGATAGAATAAATAAATGGAATATCACCTGACTCTGGCTGCAGTGTGACGAAGGAAACAGGATTTATTAAAAGAGTAGAGATAGTGATAGAGGAAGTGAGAGGGAAAGTATTTAGCAAATACTTGGAAAGTGTTGAAATCAAATCTTTACATTTCACTCAGAGGATTCAAACAGGTGCAGACTTCTGTCTTTTCATTTTACACAAATATTTCTTCAGATTCCTTGAGCTGCAGGTTAAAGTTTGTTCCATGCAAATAGAGAAATGTGCTCATTTTTCCCACACTTTCTTTTTTGAACGTAAACATTTCAATTTTCCTTTTTCGGGAAGGACTTTGCTCATCTTTTCATGATGAAAAAATCATATTGCCATAAACTAAAGAATTTATATACTATGTAAAAGCAAAAAACAAAACAAAGCCTAACTAAATAAAATAATCTGTACTTTAAATCTGATCCCATAACATCCTTCCTGATGTGGATTTATGACACCTGGACAAGTTTTCAGAAATATAAAGTAGAGAGAAGAAGCAGGCAGACATGACTGATAAGGAAAAGAGGATTTTCTGTCTGTTGGCCTGTGAGAGGCTAATCCTGATCCAGTCTCTGCCTGATCCCCTCGTTCCCCCGTTCTTCACACTGCACTCACTTTGCGGATCAATCCTCTCTGGACTGAGCTGCAGGAAACTCCCAGGCCCTCTGCTGCCTCTTCTCTCTGAGCATCTTCAGGTAAGTCATCAAGTCTTAACTTATTATCATCTGTTGCACATACCTGCATTTCCTGCCTGGTGTGTCATAAACTTCTCTTAAAAAGTGAACGCTTTGACTCCTTTAGTAGGAATAAAACTTTATTTTGCAGCCAATGAAAGACTTCACTCTTTCATGTAGTCTGGAAGTCTGGTAGGTCTGTTTTCTGTGAAGCACTTTGTGATTTTTTTCTGTGAAAGGTGCTATATAAATAAACTTTACTTACTTACTTACTTACTTACTTACTTACTTACTTACTTACTTACTTACTTACTTACTTACTTACTTACTTACCATCCACTCAGTAAAATGTTGCTTTGACACATTCAGTGTTCCTACACTTCAAAAGCAGTAATCAACTTTGAAGGAATTTATCCAAACCATTTAATTCTATTACACTTTTCTAAACAAAGGTCAGAGGATAAGGGTTCTTGTCCCCTTTCATTTCCCTTATTCGATAATCTTTAGGTCTGTGGTTGAAATCCCAACTAATCCCTGATTTTAAAATCTCTTTAAAGGGTCCTTTTCCTCCTTATCCTCTTCTCCTGACCTTTACGTGACTCTGACACACTTGACTCTGACCCTCACTCGTCTACAAGCCTTCTCTTCAGATCTTTTCAATCCTCATGAAGAGATTTAACTTTTTGCTACACTTTTAAAAACTGTATCTACTTGGTGAATTATTTTCCCCAGAATTCCACTGAAACTCATATTTCTTCATGTACTGGATTCTTTCCTCTACATCTGATCTACTATCTGACTCCTCCTCACCACCTGCCTGCTGACTGTTTCTATTTTCCTCCAGCTGGCCTTGCATCAGCTCAGCTGACCGCCTCAGTATGTCAGGAAGGATCATGACCTGTCTGCGGCTGATAACACTAATCTGGCTCCACGATTTCTCTCAACACTATTACTGTATCCAAGTAGGCAGAGAAAACTATAATAGATTATAATTGATTAATTCATCATTTGTGAAATTGGCAGTCTGCTACTAAAATGCACCATCATGTTTTAATCTGTTCATAAATGTATTTTTAAACATTTGCTTTATTTACTCAGAGTAATTGTCATTTCCAACATGACCTGGTAGTTTTTTTTAAAGGTTAAAGATATAATTAGGCCGTGCCTCTTTAAGGAACCAATCACAAATCACCTGATCACCTGAGCTGGTGACTCTCTCAGGTTGACCAATCAGGAGGCTTCATTCTGCTTCAAGAATAATCTCATGGTGCAGACTGGAGGTATATCTGTTACTTAAGCATCTGATAGCTTAATGCAATTAGTGCTTTTGTCTGTGCCGGCAAGAAAAAAATAAACTAAAGGATGATCATGACAATCTGTCTTAAAATGTACATTTTATTTATTTTTAAAAGTCTTTATTTTGTTATAATATTCAATATCGCCATCCCTAAAAATGTTTTAGGTATCACCTAAAGTAACTCTAATGTCCACTACAAGAAAAGCTAGGTATTACTGTTATTATTATTATTCATCCATCCATTTTCTTAACCACTTCATCCAGTGAGGGTCATTGGGAGCTGGTGTTTGTCTCCAGTAGTCACAGGGCGAGAGGCAGGGGACACCCTGGACAGGACGCCAGTCCATCACAGGGACACACAGAGACAAACCAAGACATGCACTCACTCACTCACTCACTCACTCACTCACTCACTCACTCACTCACTCACTCACTCACTCACTCACTCACTCACTCACTCACTCACTCACTCACTCACTCACTCACACACTCACTCACTCACTCACTCACACACTCACACACCTAGGGACAATTTAGAGTCACCAACCTAACATGTATGTTTTTGGTCCGTGGGAGGGGTGGGGAGAACATGCTAACTCCACACATAGTAGTGGTAGAAGCAGTAGTATTAGTGGTAGTAGCAGTAGTAGTAGTAGTAGTAATAGTAGTTTGTAAAATAATAATGTTTAATCTTTTATTTCCCACATTTGTTTTCCATCTTGTTTCCTTTGTTGATATGATAGCTGCATGTTAGTTGTGTTGACTGTGACACTGCGTCGTGGTCAGACACTCACATTAGCTTCCACTGACAAATTATCTTACAGGAAGTCATAAATGATTCACCACTCCTCCTATACAGTATTTGTGTAAATTGCTCTCAGTGAGTCCTATGTGTTAAACCTTGGATTGTTTCAGCGAATGGCTCCTCTTGATCAGGATGAAATATTTTGGACTTTGAGTGATGTCTCTGATCTCCTAACTTTGAGTCTCTGTGAATAAAGTCTTTTGAAAGTTCTGGTAAACATTTACTTTAGTTGTAATAGTTTTTCCGTTTTCTAAAAATTTGTGCAAAATAACACAATCACCAACTCTTTTAAAACACACAAATCGTAAATGATAACACGAGTCAGTGTAAAAATAAGCTTTCAGTTTCATTAAGTGACTGAAGATGTGACGTGTTGATGTGTTGTCACTGATACTGAAAGTCACTATACTTGTAAAGAAAGCACATTTGAAAAGTAACCTTTGACCTTTTGACCCTGCTAGGTAACAACTAACCACCTAATCATGGCGACCTCGTTCACCCGCATGATTTCCGGCCGTAACACGGCGGTTATAATGGCCATGGGGGCCGGCACTCTAGCGTCTGCTTATCTCCTCAATGACAGCACTGCTGCTGCTGCTGCTGAGAGGAGGAGGTTTTACCCCCCCAGGTACGTCCCCACAGACAGATGTGTATTTAAAAACCTCCAACATGAGGGAATCTTTCTCAAAGAAGGTCTGCATCTGCCCTGTACAGAATCTAAACACAAACTTAGCTCTTGATAAATCTCTGCAGTGCTGATTACCCTGACCTGAGGAAGCATAACAACTGCATGGCCTCGGCCCTGACCCCATCCATTTATGCACATCTGAGGGACAAGGCAACACCCAACAACTGGACCCTGGACCAGTGCATCCAGACTGGGGTGGACAACCCAGGACACCCCTTCATTAAGACCGTGGGGATGGTGGCTGGAGATGAGGAGAGCTATGAGGTTAAAATAAACACTCGCAGGTTGTTGTATGTTTTCATGTGTCTATAAATCTCGTGCAAACCAAACTCTTATTTTTTGTCCATCAGTTGTTTGCCGAGATCTTTGACCCTGTCATCAAAGACAGACACAATGGATATGACCCTCGCATAATGAAGCATCCCACTGATCTGGATGCTTCCAAGGTTGCCAACAAATTGGATGTTTTTGCACTTTTCTAACATATGAGCTTCTATAAACATCATTTTAATGCCTTTTCCCTCCCAGATCACTTCAGGAATGTTTGATGAGCGCTACGTGTTGTCGTCTCGTGTGCGTACCGGTCGCAGCATCCGCGGCCTGAGCCTGCCTCCAGCGTGCACTCGATCTGAGCGCCGTGATGTGGAGCGCGTGGTGGTGACCGCTCTATCAGGCCTGAAGGGAGACCTGTCTGGTCGATACTACAGCCTGGGAGAGATGAGTGACAGGGAGCAGCAGCAGCTCATTGATGTCAGTGCAAACACACACAAACACACACAAACACACACACACATAACTGGCTACATTCATGTAATGCTCCCTCTGATTCCTCTGTTTTTTACTGGCCAATCAGGAGCACTTCCTGTTTGATAAACCTGTCTCACCTCTGCTCACGGCAGCTGGGATGGCCAGAGACTGGCCTGATGCTCGTGGGATTTGGTAAGAATTTAGAAAAATCAATCTGAAGGAGATCAAGTTGATTATAGGTTAGAGAATCTGTAGAAGCTGTAGTCAGAGCATCATTAAGGAGAGACACCTTTAAAATTGAAATTTTTGCTTTGTTTGTGGTTGGTTTGTGCTGAAAGCAACTAAATTTCTGCTTTTAAAGATACACATAAACTGAAAACAAACAAAATTATAATCATAATGTGCCTTTATTTACTCTAAATTCTGGTTTTTTGGATGTTATTCTGTAGTTTTTTTTAAATACAATGCATGAAATTGGACAGGATTTGGGAATGTTTTAATATTAACATCATAATATAAACTTGAATAAGAAAGGCATGAACTGTGCAGCCTAATTAAATTAGATTTTTATTTAAAAAAAATGATGTAAGTGAATTATGTACAGAACACTGAGTCCATGTTGCTGCGAGGCCTAAAAATGACCAACAGAGAAATGAGCTGATTAAAAACGCTCGCTGAGAGAAGTCACTTATTTTTCTATTCATTTCCTTTTTATTGCTATTGTAAAATTGAATGTTTGTTCATTTTATATCGGATCTTAAATATGGTTTTCTGAAACAATGTGTGTTCAGCTCTTCCTCAGATCCTTTTATTTATTCAGGTGTAAATTCACAACCAAAGTCCCACCAGGGCATTAAGCCAACAGGGTCAATTCAAATCCAATTACATGCAATCCAGTTCACTCCAGTATAGTCCAGTTACACCTGAACCCCAGACAGTGGGATTCTGATTCAGTACTGGAAGGGGGGGTTTCATTTTCCTGTCTGATTCAGGCACAACCACGAGAAGAACTTCCTGATCTGGGTCAACGAGGAGGACCACACGAGGATTATTTCCATGGAGAAAGGAGGAAACATGAAGAGAGTGTTTGAAAGGTTCTGCAAAGGTCTCAAACAGGTGTGCATGCATCCTCACCTTCTAATTAATGTTTGATTCCAAAATGTTCTTTAAAAAGGGGGGAAATGAACAGTAGTTAACTGTAACCTGCAGGTGGAGCACCTAATTCAGGAGAGAGGATGGGAGTTCATGTGGAATGAGCGCCTGGGGTATATCCTGACCTGCCCCTCTAACCTTGGCACGGGACTCAGAGCTGGTGTGCATATCCGCCTGCCCTTCCTCAGCAAGGTACAGGAGTTACAGCGATGCATCTGCCATTGTTCACATATCTGAGAATAATTCTAGGTATCACTTTTATCATGTAGGACCCCCGCTTCAAGAAGATCCTGGAGAACTTGAGGCTACAGAAGAGAGGCACAGGAGGAGTTGATACTGCTGCTACAGGAGACACCATTGACATCTCTAATCTGGATCGCCTGGGAAAGTCAGAGGTAAATGTGTGATGAAAAAAAAAGATAAAACAAGCAACAACTAGGTTAAAACAGCAGGTAAAGATAGACAGAGTCAGGAAGAGGTGATCACATGCTGAGGACTGGGAATACCTGCCTCCTACTGTTCCTTAATCTGTAATCCTGGCAGAGAAGTGCCACTTTAGGGTAAACACCAGTCTGTCATGAACAACCTCCAGGCAGGAAGCGCATCGGCCGTATCCTCTGATCAAATATCTGACAGCTGTAAAGGTCAGGGCTGAACCGCATCACAGGACGTAAAGTTTTGGTGCCACACTGGAGGAAATCTTGTCTGAAAAATTGATGAAATTAAAATATTTTGGAATAAATTTAACTTTATGCAACATCTTAGCTGCAACAATCAATCAACTATTGTACCTATTTTTAAAAAGGTTTAGGCTACAAATTAAGATGTAAAATATGCACACATGCTCAAATATGGTCACTTGCTTTAAAAAGCGTTGATAGAGGAAATAAGCAAAACTGATTTAAACATCTGCATGAGCATTCTGATTCTGACTCATCCGCAGGTCGAGCTGGTCCAGCTGGTGATCGACGGAGTGAACTACCTCATTGAGTGTGAGAAGAGGCTGGAGAGGGGGCAGGACATTAAGATCCCTTCCCCAATCCCTCAGTTCAGGAAGTGAACCGCTCCTAGCAGGGAACCTTGAAGTAGAACAGTTGCTGCAGTGTCTGGAAGTTCAAACTACTCACGTCCAGCCCTGTGCTAACTTACAAGAACATTTATGAATTTAAAACAAATAAAACATTAATAGAGAAAAGTTGTGTTGTTTTGTGACTTGCTGACGTGACAAACTTTGTGATAGTTGCAGGAATATGGTGATGTTAAAGGATTTTAAAGCTTTTTGGCTGACAGACTTTAACCTAATAGGAGCAGATCCATATGATTGAGATGAGCCGATTTATATGTATCTATGAAACTGAAGACATAAATAAATCAAAGAAATTATTACAACAGTAGTTAAAGATAATGGTGATTCTGGACAGCAGGTGGTTAACATGACATGCAGCCCTCACCTGCCTCCTACAATGATCCAGGAGTTAAAGGTCAAGCTCATTACTGACAGAGAAACGAGCAGACGGGTCCAGCAGACATGAGGCTGGGTAGGTTTTCAGCTCCATGTTGACAGGGAATAAACAAAAAGTTATAAATAAAGATACATTTTCAATAACAAATGTTTTATTTGTTTAAATAATTTCTGAGTCTCTTTTCCTTTTCTGGCACCAGATTCACTGCATAAATCAATTAATGCTGTTAGAAAACAACAATAAAGAGCCCTGAAAGGTAGTGTACCATGACTGTGTTATAATGGGAATCAATGGGATAAATATTACAATTTAATCAGGATCAGGTTTATTTGATGGTTGCTAAAATTAATGTAACAATAAAACACATTACTGTTTTCTCTGGAGCTCCTTTAGCTGCATCTAAAGCTTAAAGTCCTCAATTTTATATGCTCGAAAAATCTTTAATGTCCTGAGAATGTAATTCAGATATTTCAGGAGGTTGTGATTTTCCCCTGTGAATTTTCTTATTGTGATGTTTATTCATATTATTTATCTTGTGTGTACCTGATACAGTACATCTTGACTTTTTTTTATATATATATATTTTTTTTTCAAAATTGTGTTTATTTTAAACAACATAAACATTAATTTTCATAACAAATCAGATATCATTTGATTGAATAATTTAGGGGAAAAAACTTCTAATCCTGGATGTAGTTGAATAATCCAGGCAGTAGAGGGCAGTAGAGGAGAAAACTAGATGTGCTTCAACCTCATGTTGTAAATTGTGAGGAACAAAATATAACAATCCTTCATATGTAGTTGTTTAAAACTTGTTTTGCATAATTGATTTTTGAATAATCCAAACACAATCCTAAAGTCTTTAACTTTATGTTATGGCCTGTAAAAACTGCTCGCTTTTACATTTACAGCCTTAATGTGACTCACTGAAGTAATGTTTTTAAGAAGGGTTTTTTTTTCTGTTACAAGAAATCTAAATATTATTTGAGTTCATACAGAGTTAAAATCAAGTCCCCACCACTCAGCAGCTCATGGGTTGACGTTACCTCTCACAGGGTTTTGACCTTTTTAGGGTTGTTTGTTGATACACTGATCTCAGAAGCTCTGAACTTTGATCCAGAGCAACATTTTACATCTTTTCTATTTCATCCATTGTGTTTAGGATCCTTGTCTCACCAAATGACACAACTTGGACAAAACTGCAGCTGTCATAAATAATACTTTGGTAGCATGTTCATGGTTGGCTGAAAGAATCCTGCAGAAAAAACACAAACCATCATTTTCCTACAACCTTTCTTGATAGTTGATTTATTTTCCCATCTAAATGTTGACCATTGACTAAAGAGGACTAAAGCTTAGAAGAAACAAAAGTTCAGTTATTTCTCTTATTTATATTATGCTAATTCAGTATTAATAATTTCAAATATATGATTGATTGAGTCAGGATCACACAACATGAACCTCTAATACCACTGAATATTCAAAATCTCTTTCCTCAAACAAACAGTCAGAAATCCTTTAGATAGAAACCAAAGCGCTTTTTATTTCCTAATCAAGGCTGAAAATTACAACACATGGAGCGAAAACAGACATCCGCTGGTTAATTGAATCATTACAGCTGAGTTGGTTTGAGATTAATTCCACGTAAGGAAAAGATCAAAAGTGAGCCAGTAACGAGGACGTCAGTGGAAATAAGAGCACTGAGGCTTGTGGGATAATCCCATTAAGAGCTGCATTCACTCACTGTTTGCTCTGTAGGAGAGTCAGGGTTAAACTGAGTGAATAAACTAGATTTAAAGCAGTGTAGAGTGAGGTCTCTGCCTTTTCTAATGAACATTTTGACCAACCACTATTTCAGAGGCTGCCTCTGGAACAAACTGGATTACAAAATGTAAGAGAAAGACATGCGTCATTGGTTAATACTGACTGCCAAAATGTATTTTAATACAAGGGAATACATACAATAATAATACCCATTTATTCATGTGGGATCTATCAGTGACGTCTGCTGCGATCCTGTTAGGATTCAGTCTAAAATTAGTGTGCATCAGTGTGAGACATTTACTACACGCAGTATTGATAATAATATGAGCCGAATGCATCAATATAAGAAGACTCCATGAATAAATAGTTAAACATCTTTAAAATGCAGAAGAAGTTCTTTGTTTAATATTGTGAATGACTGAGAACCTTTAGGATGTTCATCCAATGCCAGCTTTAAAGTACTACAGGTGGTCTGAATCATAATGTCCCCCCTTTAAACTGACCCGTTTCTGACCCTGACAAACACACCCTGGAGCCAGTTTTTGTTTTGTTCCTTCTAGACTATCAGTACCTCTAAGAGGGCAATAAACACGTCCATTCTTATTCAAATACACTCTGCTCAAAACAAAACAACACACAAAACCCATTTATGAGACCTGAATAGCATTTTTACCAACAGTAGAACTGGAAATAGTTTAGTTTACAAACATAATATTAATTTTTACTTTTCTGCTTATTGGTGCTGGTTGATGATGCTGTTAGTCATTAAAGCTGATTAAGGAGGAGGCATTAATTTATAGGTAACCTAAAGGAATTTATCCAGTTGTCATAAATTCAGAACCATTGAAGATTCCAAGAAAATGCAACTTTAGTTTTCTCATTAATTCAAAATGTTCAATCCTTCATCTATAATACAATATAATATACTGTACTATACTATACTATACTATACTATACTATACTATACTATACTATACTATACTATACTATACTATACTATACTATACTATACTATACTGTAATGTAATGTAATGTAATGTAATGTAATGTAATATAATATAATATAATATAGTATAGTATAGGGTTTTTAATATTTCATTATAATGTGATGAAGAATGATAAAACTGGCCCCTGCAGTACTCAGATCATCCATCAGAGGGCTTATATGAGTTTAATACAGCATGTTGTTTAGTAACATACTAATCCTGTTAAAGAGGTAGAGCTCCTATAAATGGCTGTACCAAACATAGAACATTTCATTTTTATAAGGCTATAAACACGTCCATGTTATCAGTCAAACATATTCATTTACTTATCTGCTGTTAAAGGTCATTAAAGTTTAAAGTGTAATTAAACAAAACTGATACAAACCAGAAGGACTCACTGAAGCAGGACAGTAAAATGTGCTTTATCATGCAAGTCATATTTATTTTTTTAAACATTAGGTCATTATAAACAGAAGAGGTAAAACAGAAAC
Source organism: Callopanchax toddi (assembly GCA_006937965.1). NCBI lineage: Eukaryota > Metazoa > Chordata > Actinopteri > Cyprinodontiformes > Nothobranchiidae > Callopanchax > Callopanchax toddi. The sequence continues at coordinate 1,081,964 of SSNR01000050.1, read as the reverse complement.
GTAAAAGGGAACAAAAATCAAATGAGAGAACATTTTTACCATAAATATGTTACAAATTTCATGTCATACGACTGAACATGAAACAATAAAATCCAGTCATTTCCAACGGTTTATGGTAAATAAAAAATATTTTAATAAATACGGCGTTAATGAAGTTATTGTAATTATATCATAATTAAAACCTTTTTAAAAATACAATGCAAACTACTTACTGAGAGCTTAATTTAGAAGGTAGGTGTTTGTTAAAGTTGTGTTCTGACAGAGTCTCTGTTTGTCTTTGTGTGTTTTACTCCACGGTGCAGAGGTTCTCCAGGCTGTTTTCTCTGGATTTGGGAAGCTCATACTGATCCAGTAGTCGGTACTGGAAGGTAACACGGTTGATGTAGTTCCCACTCGACACCAGCCTCACCACAGAGTTATCACATCCAATCTTCATCTGGGCTGAGGGGCCACAAGGAAAAACAGAAAAAAAGAGCCTTTACTCTGAAATCCTTTTCTTTTACTGTTGCATAAATAGCAGATTTATCCAAACTGGATAAATTAGTAAAATATAACCCACCCAAATACAATATGACCCAAATCTGGAAAAGATGCAGAGTGCTTAGAATAAAAGTGGCCTGTAGAAACAATGAAATCAGAGATGGAGACGTACTGAGCCCACTGGCAGAGAAACAGAGATCAGCTACAGGAAACATCTTGGAGGTGTCCACTCCGTTCCCTCCCAGCAGCTCCACATAGTCCCCAGATCCAGAGCAGCCCGACCACAACTGTCTCTGCAAAATCAGTAAAGGCACACATTTTGATAGAGTTTAGATTGTTAAAAGGTTTGCATGAAACTTTTTCAATGAGAAGTTTCCCAAACATGAGTTTTACTATTTTTTAGGAACAGGTTCATGTCCTGAAAAAATGTGTGCAAAAATATTGATTGCACAAACTTTAGCAAGATTGCAAAACTTTTCACCCAAATCCTCTATGAAACTATAATTCTAGATGTTGGAACTGGTACAATTTCCCTCAAAATTTAAGTCGAAATTACTTGGCATGAAGTCGGCAAGTTTTCTCTGTACAGTAATCAAAAGGCAGCAGTTTGCCAGGAAGTGTCAGACAAGCTGCCAGAAGCCTCATCAGTCACCTTGTTTTGTTCAGTCTCATAAAAATGATTAACATCAAATCTCTCCTCCTCAGATTCAGAGGGGTTTGGATCCACGTTGCACGAATTCTTCTTACAGCTGTAAATCTGTGTTCACCAACCTACGCTGATTAACACCATGATTAAAAGGTTTTTCATACATTTTCTGATAGTTTGCAGGTTCACATGTCTAAGTTGCTTTTATGATAGAAAATGCAGATATAGCACTTTCAATATTTCAATATTTACCTTTTTTAATGCAAATTGCTCCAAATGACCAAAACAAGAACGTTTTGGGCTTAAACAGACATTTATCCCAGAGGTTCTTTTAGGTTGCAGCGTGGAGCCACAGCTGATTTACCAAAACAGAACAAGAAGGTTGTGTGCACATCAGTGTCTCACCGGTGGGCTGATCTCATTACTTCTGGCCTCCCCTAAGCTGAGATCTGTCAGTCGGATCTCCACTGGGTAGATGATGGAGAAGCTGCAGTTCCTGCGCTGATGTGGTATCACCATGGTGAAACTGCCCTCTGGACTCTGAGACATGATGTTACAGGCTTTACACGCAGACCAACACACACACACACACACACACACACACACACACACACACACACACACACACACACAGGAGGAGAGGAATCAAATTTCAGTTCCTCGTCACCTAAAAAACTCATTATGGATACCTGATGTCGAACAAATTGGACATAATAGAGGGTGAAAAGACACATTTAGTACCAGGTCTGACGTCACAGCATGAAAGACTGTATAGATATAAACAGGAGGAATGTTGTTCAGTTTAAATGTTTTGCAGGAAGTGAGCTAGTTCACATGTGGGGAGAAGATTTTGCACATTTATGCTGATAACTGATATATTCTGTTTTTCTCCTCTGTAAATTATTGCTTCTTGTTGCATAACTTTTTAGACTTAAATTGTAGAAAACTAGTGCAGAAACATGTTCCATCCTGTTAACGCAAATGTTCTGTCACTTGTACTCTGCAGTTAATATATAGGAATAAAAGCTCCCCTAATGCCTGTTTGTGTTGTTTATCTAAAGATAATCTATTTAAATCCCTTCTCTCTATTAAAAGTGTGTTTTTGTGTTTGATGACTGATTATTATGTAGCTTGGCACAGTGTTAACACTGTTTGTTGAGCAGCTGGAAAACAGGTGCATCCTTCTCATTCAATCTCTTCACGTTGCTCTCAGCCTAATTAACGCTCGACCGAGCGCAAATATCCAGGAAGCACACAAACAGGTTGCATCTCACACACATGGTTGGATGCAAGGATTTCTTGCTTGAATCTATATGTTTTTAAGGTCTTTGAATGTAAGTTGCAGGACTCACGCAGAGGGTTGTGCAGCTTTTTGACAGCCAGGGTGAATCCACTGTCAGGGCTGTGAATGCGAAAGAAGATCATGGCAACGTTCTGAGAGGATCGAGAGGCGACGGTCGGAGCTGTGGAGGAGCAGTAGTCTGTGTAGCGTTCATGTGGAGGGAGAGGGTGATCGAGGCTGCTCGGAAACTTCTCTCCCTTCAGAACCCAGCCGTCAAAAACCTGCAAGATGAACATGTGATATAAAACATCGATTTATCATTTTATTAGTTTAGTTTTTAAACAGTATAAAGCACTATAGGACCGTTACATTTACTATATTTTAATCCTTTTGTGAGATAATTTTACATATCTTGCATATTATCGGGTAAACGGGGACATCACACATTCTTGGTATCAGAACATCCCTTGACCCAGCTTGTAAACAGTCAATATTATAAATGTCTCTGTCTATTCCTCTGCCAAGGCTTCTCTAAATCTGTCCCACTCAAATGAAAACTGCAGACTTGGCTTCACTAAAGGTTTTTCCTCCTACATTTGCTCTGAGCAGTGGGACCAAAGCAGAGACGATCTGGTGTGAAGTTTTGCCCTTAAACTCTGCCTCATTCATGCACAGCACCCTTTTCATCCAATCAAAGATGAAATAGGGTTTAGGTCTTAAACTCTTTAGCTTGGAGTGCGTTTGAGTTATTTTTGGCTGAGTGTGACGACCTTTATGAAGTCTCCAGCGCTGCAGTCGATGCTGACGTCAGACAGCTCCACGCCGATGACCTCACTGGGCTCAGCGATGATGAAAGCAGCACAAGCCAGCTGTGGCCGGGACGCCACGAAGGTGAAGTAGCCTTCAGTGGCCAGCATGTCCAAGCATCCTACAGACAGTTTTAAAAAGGTATCACACTGTTTCCTAGAGATTAATATAAACTTTAGATGAATTTTATTTTTAGAAGACAAATCTGTCATTAAGACACACACATGCACATATGTCAACAATGACACTTTATTATAAAACTAAAACAATATATCAACTTTAACCTAAAAACTGATCACACATTTGTGATCAAATCTCTGTGATCCAATGAAATCTTTAATCTTTGATTGGTTCAGGTTCCCACAAAACAACAAGCTGCTGATTTCAGAATCTTTCCATGCGTGGAGGTTTGCTGCAATTAGACACAGCGTTAAACACAATCAGCTACTAAATGAGTTTAAAACAGGTCTTACTGAGAGGACGGCGGAAAATAAAATCCTCTGATTCTCTTTTCTGAGCCAAACTGAGCAGAGAAATGAATCCATCTGAGGCATCGTTATCCTGAATGAGTCAGAACCACAAATACAACTTTAGAAACACGAGTTTCACCTAATTCATGATGTTGATTGATTCATTTTGGATCTAAACTTTCTGCTTTTCTTTATTATTTAACCATAAAACCTTGACCTTACCTCGACGTAGCGAGTGAGCCCTGTCCTCGCTGACAGGGAGATGAGGCAGAGGAAGAGCTGAGCGCGAAGAGCTGCTGACATTCTGAGGAGCGTCTCTCCACAAGCAGGGAGGGAAATAACAGCGCTCGCTGAGAGCTGTCAGCTTTTATAGCAGCACAAACACACAGGCAGGCCGACATCAGTCACTGAAGACAATTAGTTTTAATAATCTACAAGGTAAAGAGGATATTCAAATTCACATGAAGGCTTTTAAACATGCTTGGTGACGTGGAAACAAAGAAATGATTTCATTTAAAAAACAGTCTCATTAAAAGTCATGATAAAGTGTTGCAGAGCATTTTGGTGCTTATTAAAATCGGTATTTGATTGGACCACAACAAATGTGGGTTGTTGACATGTTTGTGCAGAATACAAGCTTTTGCATTAATGTAACAAATTATTGATGTTTTCATTTGGAAGCCAGTGAAAGCATTTTGCCATTTCTGGTGCTTTGGTACTCGGCTAAAGCATAATAATCTCTTCAACATTAATAAGCTCCTAAAATCACTTTTATGAAAAACAAAATTATGCAGGAATCCACATATTTTTGTTGCATTAAACATTTATATTTGGTCATTGACATGCTGCCTTTATGTAAACATACTAATCAATATGTTAAAGTGACTTAAAACTTGATCAATTTCTGCTTTTGTTACTGAGTGAACTAACAAATATGTGTTTAAATTATTTTTATTTGTGCATCATGAAGAACTAAAATAGACGAGGAACGAGGAAGGCTGAATAAGCGAGAGCCTGTGATGTAATCTGATTTGTTGAAACGTGGCACATTCATTTAGACGAGACACATTTTGGGTGTCGGAGGTGCTGCTGTGAAAGGTCAAACTCTGACGTAAGAGACAATGATCATCCTGTCAGTGCTCACTTAAACTAGCACTCACACGCTCTCACTCAAGTGAAAACAAGACTCTCTCTCTCTCTCTGTTTATGTGTGTAATTATAAGCTAATGATAGCTGACATTTTCTCCCAGTGATGAAGGTCTGTGAGGCCACACAAACCTAAAAAATCTAAGCAGTAATGAACGTAATGAGTAACATTTACTCGAGCAGAGCTTCAGTTTGTTGTCGTACGGCGCTCATGACCTATTCAAGGTGTATTACTTTCATTTAAAAGCCAGTGGTCACTGATTATAATTAGTGTTTGATGTCTGAATGTATTAGCAGGAAACTGGCTGCTTGAGTTTGTTTGGTTAATGTGAACGGCATCAGCAAAAAGAGAAATGTTAATAAAATGCTACATGTGTTTCATTGGGAGCCACGTGTGAACTGATGCTTTTCTGTTAAACGTTGATGATGTTTCCATCCAGTTTGTCGCAATGGAGAAATTGATTGCACCCCCACAGACTCTGAATAATAAACTGATCTAAATTTAATCCCTGCTGGGATATTTGCAGAGATTAATTTCTAATGTGATCTAAATAAATTCTATTTCTACACTGAAAATGACTTCATCTGCAGCCCAGAGAGCAAATGGTGTCACAGCAGAGACAACGGCTGCGCATGTTTGGAAAAAACAAAATGATTTTATTATGAATGTATGGGTCACAAAGACCTTCAGACTTTTTTTTTAAAATGACCCGAAGGATGAAAACTAAAATGGTTATGAAATGATATGTTTAAATGTTAACAAATGAGGAAATGTGTTGGAAAACAAAGAGGAATCACTTAAATGCTTTCAACCAGGAGACTGATGTTTCTGTCCTTAACCCAGTTAAGTTCAGGAAAACCACATAGTTTATATTAAACCACTCTTTCATAAGAACATCCATCAGAACTTAAAGCTACGATTTCCTTAGAGTTTGGGGTTACTAAGATGATCTTGATATTAAGAGTTCTCTTTAAAAAACTAAGCAACACAAATGTTTGACCTTCATTAATCAACCTTAAACACAAAAAGCCACTGGGTTAAAAACAACCTTATTTTGACTGCTTGAACTGAACTGACCCTGAGTCAGCGGGGACGGGTTGTTGGTTTGACCCAGCACATTAGACAAGGATTTCAAACTGATCTAAACTGATCATTGTTTAAAATGACAGCTTCAAGAAAACATGGGCTGAAGAAAATAACACAAGATCACACCGTTATTAAAATAAATCATTCTTATTTCAAAAAGATTTCTCTTTTTAAACTCATGTTAAAAATGACTCACTGGCAAACAATGAGATTAAATTAATTCACGAACATAACTGATGAAAGTATAAAAAACTATAAAAAGTTTGAGATCTGTTTAATCATGTTTTGGTTAAAACCCCAAATTTCAAGTTAATAAACACGAACAAACGATTCCATTATGACTCAATTACAGTGGGAAAAATATAAATAAACACGGAATATTTAGTTGACTGAACTTAGCAGTTTTTAATATTTACATTTTCTATTTATTCTATTATGTGTTGGTCTGTGTCCTGTCCTCTTGCCCCCCCTGCTGGTCTAGATGGCAGCAGCACACCCTGAGACTGCTGCTGGTTTCTTCATGTTAAATTATTCCTTATTGTTCAGGATGGGGAGATTTATTGTAGTCTTTCATTTGTTTTGAATTGTTGCTATAGTAACAAACTGATTCTGTGAATAGTTTTATTAAGGGTGATTTGTTTAACTATATATATTTTAATCATTGGAGCCACTGGCATAATTTCAGAGGAATAAATTCCTGATAATGACACTATATGTAGTAATACAGTTTACATGGGAGGACTTAGTTACTTTTTAAATAAAAAATCTTCAAGAAAATATAAATATTTTTAATATTAAAACATTTAAAGTAGGAAAAACCAGCATCCTGTCACGTAATAAAATATAATACTGCCATCTGGTGGCGAATGTTAGAACAGACTAATTGGATTTTATGCGTTTAATCGGAGCAACATATTTTCCAGCTATAAGGACCGTTAAAAGCAGCTGATTTGGGTTTAAATACAGAACACTTTGGGTCTGTTCCAGTTGGCTGGATGTGACTGTCACCCCTCCATGTGGTCAGAGTGAAATCACAGTGATTGTTGTCTCCAGATGTTGGTGTTGTGCCCCTACCTTCAGCCCAGCATGCTGCCTCCATCACCACACCTGCTCCCGGGCAGAAATAGCACATATCACTAAGTATTTTGGTTTGCTGTTCATTGTGTGCTGACTCTGTTCCACACACACACACACACAACCCGTCTGTCAACCACAGCCGCCCAGCCCTGCTCTCCTAATGCCTGACTGACCCATTCATCTCCTGTGGGGGCTGTAATGAGCTGACCCTCCCCGTTTGGACCAACCTGACAGAGAGAGATTAGTTCAAAGTCTGCATGGATTTTCTCTCGCGCTCCTCCTCCCCATGGCTCTCCCCTGAAAGTGGTTAACTCAAAGTGCATTAATCAGGAGCGATGGACAGACACTCTTCTTTTAATTACCTTCCCACTGAGTTGGTCAGAGAAGTCTAGCTGCTCCACTCGGATTCTGGCTTGTTTGTTTGGTTTGTTTTCACCAGGTCAACATTTTCAGCTTTGAATTCAGAAAAATAATGATGCATTTACGGGTCAAAGTCACAGGGTTAAAGCTGTGCATTTTGTTTGTGTTTTACATTTTTATAAAAATGGCAACAATTTTTATATTCAGTTAGGTAGAACAATTATTTTATTATTTATTAAAATTACATTGAAATTGTTCAAATGGTCTATTGAATTTTCTCATGTAGCACAAACCCCCCTGAACTATTGTTAAATGTGTTTTAAAGAAAAAAAAAAAACATGCAGCTACGAATATGTGTATGAGAATGAGCAAAAGTTCTGTCACTTTTTAAAATCTGTTTAATTTGTTTTACTGAAATATTTAGTGTTTTTTTAAGCATCTCAACTCTGAAAATAAACAATTCAAGCAAAATAGGAATAAAATAGAACAGGAAAAATAAATAAAAGTTACCAGCAAATCAAATGTATTTTGGATTTTGTGAACACTTTGCACAAACAGCCTGCACACTGGATGTCACAACAGAAACAACATGGAAGACATGGTGGTCCAGCCCTTCTACAAATTTTATTAAAATGAAATGTTGAACAAAAACCAAAAATTGAAACAATTCAGTGGCAGAAAATTGTCATGTCGACTTCGGTTTTGCAGAACATGTCTGGATTTCTTTCAGGTTGAAACAATCTGATCAAAAAATATGCACAAAAAATAATCTCCAGTTGTCTTGTTGTGAGTCCAAGAGATGATCACTTTGTATAAGATTTATACTTGCTTCCTTATTATCTCCCATCCAACAACCTTGATCACTAGTAACTCACTCAAATGAGTCTGATCTTGACCTCCAAACTTGAGCTAAATGTTAGATTACTTAAAAAACATAAACAATGAATAAATCACTTTAAATAAAACTGACTCTTTAAAATAAAAAATAAAAAACATATTTGGAGGTAACAAGTCCAGGAGGGAAATCAAGATACTCCACCCTGCCAGGGTTTGCAATATGTTTTCAAGCTATGGGGATGTATTCTTCAGTTTCAGGTCTGCCTCAGTGTCTCCGCCCAGTGGAACGCTTAAAGAAACCCTCCAAAGGAAGGTGACTACTGTAGGAGGCATCGGATAACCTCCTCAGATGAGTCATTTTTTAAGTGGAGGGGCAGCAGCTCAAGTCCCACCTTATCTCTAAAGCTGACCACACATTCTCGTGAACACACATGGGTTGGAACACAGACAGACCAGAAAGTTTAGAGCCTCTGATCACTTGCATCTTCACCATAACAGACTGCTCCAAACTCAGCTGTAACCCACCCCAGTACACAAGTAAAGGCCTGAAGACATCAACAAAAAGGAGAGAAATCTGTCATTTAACGATATATTTTACTTGTGGGACTAAACTCATTTTATGCTTTGAAAAATAAATCCACCCCCTATGAACTTACTTTTACATGCTTTCCTATTAACATAAACTTTCTTTACACTCTGAAGCTTGTCTGCTCAGTTCACAGAAGGTGGGTGGGCTTTTCAGTAAATGCATTCCTTTATCATTCAGCATACACTGTGGTCTACCAGTCTCATCCAGCCTAATAAACATTGATTAGTTCACATAATCAATGCACTCAATGACAATGATTCAGTGCACTGCATAAATGTATCGACTGCAACTCGCTTTAAACAGCAACCCCCCTTTTTCATGCATTTCATGCATTTTATCAGCTATGTTTTGATGGGACAATAATTGTGCAGCTCTCTTGTAGACTTAGCAGGCATATTTCATTAAGTGACGCCGAGATAAAATCTATTGAACAACTGTCAGATTTTTAAAAATTTGTATTGAATTTTTGCTTTTTCTGTTACAGAAATGACAACTTGCCAACTTTAACCACAAGGTGGCAGTGTTTAACTGCTTTACTTTAGCTGTGAAGGCAGTGACAGTTTTTTAAAACTAAATGTTTCACCCTGTTATAGTTTTTTTTAAACTTAAACAATAATGATTGAAAAACCTTGGAAGCATGAGCTCAAATCTGATTCCCCCATTTGAAAACAAATGAAAATAAATGTATTTATGCAATGTTAGTTATGCAACCACAAACCTGTGGAGTATTGCAATAAAACACATCAGTACAACCAGATGCATTTAAGTCTAACAAGTACAAACAAGTCAAGCCTTTTAGTTTAAAAGAGGAAAGTTTAGGGGAATACCACAACACACCTGCTCATATCTCACCTTTCGCCTAACTGTTGAGTAAAATTACAGTAGGAAAACCCCGACATGAGCTGTGTAACTTTTCTACTCCTGGTTTCCGTGGCCATGCATGACCAGGTCATGTAATGAATGTTGATAAAGTAGAAAAGCCGGTTTAATCAGGACGGATCACTGTGCAGAGGTGGAGAATGTCAGGGAGAGCAGGCACAGCTGCTTAGTGAGAAATCCAATATTGACTGTCGGGATAAATGTCCTGCATATTCTCTCATCTGTCCCAGGGGCCGTGGTATTATGCTTCTCACGTTAGCGCTCCTAATTGGATTAAAAATGGCTTGTTATTGGGAGAAAAATGACTGAGAAAACTATCATGATTATCGCCTCTCAACAATGTTGGCTCCCAGAGCTGAAGAGGTGAAGTAATTGCCTTTGCTTTGGAAAATGTCAGAATCAGTTGATGTATATATACACACACACACACACACACACATGCACACACACACACACACAATCTGCAGATGAGAGGCTTTAGATTGAAACAAACAGTTGATTTGTTTCCATTTATATCCAACCCACCATTGTTAAATTTTGCAAGAAATGTCTCATCACATTTATTTTCTGTTTTTGTTTCATTCCTTTCAAACTCTTTAATTGCTGCACAGATTTCCATGCCATCAACTTAAATGTGTGTGCTTTTGAAAAGGTAGGGATGCATGCAGCCATGAGAGCATGCACGAGCAGAAATGAAACTGACAAATTCATCAGACGTCCACTGGGTTTTGGTTTGTGAACCACCAGGAGCGCCCATTAACAGAAAATAAATGCTTGACGTCACAAAGCTGACAGAATCTCATTCATACTGACACACTGGTTAAATTACACATAAGAGCTCTGATAACATCATCATTAAATATTGATTTTTAAGGCTGGCAAGGAAAAAACAACAACAAAAACAACAACAAATCTATGCATACGAGAGGATTTGGATTGATGCAAATAGTGGTTAGAAAAAGGGGCTGCTTGTGAAGAGAAAAGATGGACAGAAAAGAGGGAGAGGATGGAGAGATGAGGAGGGAGGATAGAACGTAGGGAGAGGTAAAGGATTGGGGGAGTAGAAAGAGATTTAATGCTGAGGCTCTGAGCAGATGTTAGCATTGATGATGATGGATGTAGGTTGTTGAGATGCAGAGTTGTTATCATGAGAGGCACTCGCAGCCTTCTCTCAGCACACTTTTCCCCCAGATGTCACATTCTGTGTGTGTGTGTGTGTGTGTGTGTGTGTGTGTGTGTGTGTGTGTGTGTGTGTGTGTGTGTGTGCGTGCTTCTCTCTTTCTCTGTGTGTGTGTGTGTTTGTCAAAGCAGCAGAGAAAAAGAGATGGTGAAATAAGCAAATTACCAGATGATACCAAATCTATTTTATTTAAAAAATACAATAAAATTGTGCTTCTTATTGGCATAAATTTCCTTAATAGTTCAAAACCACATCATGAACAGAAGCAATGAGACACAACAAAGGAGAATTTAGAGACTGATTGGCTCAGATGAGGCTAATGAATAACCATCTTTTATGCTCTTAGGTGTAGATATGGGGGAAAGCAACTTCCTCTAATGGTCTAAATTGGATTAATTTGAAGATTTTTCACCTTTGTCTCCCAGAAGAGTGAGGTTACATTCTCCTCTGTTACAGCGCACATCACCAGGTTACCAGCACAGAAACCACAACACACAGATAAAACACACAGGTGGTCTGTGTCTGAGTGAGTGAATGGGGACATGTTGAGTGGTGGTAACCTGCCTCACACTCTAACTAACCAGATAAAAGGTGCAGGACAGAAACACGTCAGTAATTGATTGCTAATTAGTTCTTTAGTTGTCCTCTATTGTGTCCTGACAGAGCGTGTCTATTCAGGCCTGCAAAGGAAGAAGCAACAAATGAGGCAGGCTGATGCAGCAGATTTATACAGAACTTTTGCATTTAAAAGCAGAAACATCACACCTTCTTCCTCCTCCAGCGTACAGTTACAGCCGGCTATATGCCATTTCCACTAAGTTGCTATAACCACATCTCTCTCCCTCTCTCATCAGTGCATGAGAAATTGCCTAATGAGGAATGGGTCGCACATTTCCACAAACTCATTAACCCGCGAGCGAGTGAGACTAATTGCAGCGTTTGGGTAATGTGATTTCACATCTGTTACTGCAGTCCAGGACACAGTAGTCAGCACAGGGCCGGATCTGCTGGGCTGAGCCTGCTTAGAACTAGATTTAACAGATCTGCACTCAGACTCACACCTTCAGATGGATGGAGCAGCAATCAGTCCAACTGTGTTTAATCAGATGCCTTAAAACTTTTGCATCTTTTAACCTTTGCAGGATGGGTGGGGTGTCTGCTTTTTATTCTAGAAAAATGATTCACTTCTGCTTTGATAGATAATGTGGGAATAAATGACAAATGAGGAATGTGCTCAGTTTATAATGAAAACAGTCTAAATATACAGATAACAGTAGATTTTCTCAGTATTTCATAAGTGATCATTTAATAAGAATCTGAAAAGGTAAATCAGCTGTTTTCCACATAATGAGTGTAGATTTATTGTTATCATGGATGATTGATAGTTTTTCTTAAATTGAAATAGTTTGCTTTCCGTAGAATACGTTCAGCCTGTAAATGTGATGAAATGAAAAAACATTTTTAAATGTTAAATTAAACGTCAGGTTTCCTCATTCAGACTAGCTGTGACAGTCTAACAGATACCGAGTCTCTACAGACACAAACACAGCTATAAATGAAAATGTTCAGGTCTTGACTTGAGTTGGTATTTTCAATAATTTGGCAAATCGCTGAAAACAAATTTATGTTAATGGAAAAGGTGGAAACCAACTGTTTAATATGAGGAAAGTAATATACTTTTGTTAATTATGATTAATCCTTTGTTTAACCTCCCCACATTGTTACAGAAACTCCAATTATAAGTTTACAGGCAGTGGGACTGCTTATGGTAATGCCATATCTCATCAATTACCATCCCGTGACCATAAATTGGCCTCAGCGCTGGCAACGAGATGAGGTTAACACGCTGATTAATCTGAGCTGCTGTGATTTCAGGCTCAAGTTGACACTTATACTCTCTGACACAGAAAGTGAGGCGTGCTCACTTCATAATGGAAAAATTGTATTTACCTCATTCTAGGCTGCTTCTGATTAAATCTCTCATCAGGGTTCGTTGAAATTAAAGCCGTGCAAAAAGGTGAAAGGTCTCATTGTTGTGAAATGAACAGAAGACTTTTATATAAATGTCAAATGATTTTAAAAAGGTAACAAAGCAAAACAACGTCATGCTGTTTGTCTGTGTTTTGATTAGGATTCATAGACAATATTTACAAATCATAATAACTTATTAACCAGATTTAGAACGACGATGACATCATAAATGTCTCAGAAATTTACACATTAAAACAAATATTTTACATTATTAATAGGCCTATTTTCTGGCAAAAATTGAAAATGCGCAGACCTGTGATGAAATTTTCAAAGTATATGCTGCTTTAAAAAATATAAAATTATTAAGTAATTTATTATAAATGATCCAATAAGATGGATTATTGCTGATTGGCTCTGTGCTTATGGGTACTCAATTGACAGTTTCTTAATAAAATAAAATATAAAATAAAACAAAATAAAATAAAGTGACTCAAACAGTGCAGGTTGGAGTTCTATGCTGTGATGTTGCACCTTAGTAGATTCATCATCATCAATTTGTCTCCAGCGTTTTTTGCATCTCTGATCTAAAATAATCTGAAGGAAGAAAATTAAATATGAGCCTATAATTTTTGAAAATGTTTCAGAGAATTTGCACACCAAGAATTCTCATAATAATAAAAAAAAGTTAAATAGGTTAATTTGGGTGAGCAATAAATATATATATTGGCCTAATATTCGCAGGAGACTTGATATTTTCATAAAGTATAACTGTTCACTTTTCCCCCAAAATGCACATTTGTATGTGGAATAAGAGGATTTTTTATAGGTTAAATAATTTTTGTGCAATATTCTGATTTAGTTTAGTCTTTAATTTTTCACCAGACTCAAACACACCAGCTGATCTCAGTCTAAATAAAGGACTGTCTCCTCTAACAGAGGAGCTCCAGCCGGAGCGCGCGGCCTGGTGACCGTCATGGTTAAAAGCGATGACCGTCACATCTTTACAGAAAGCCTTTTACCCTGTCTGCTCATCACTGTCACAAACAGTGAGCCTGACTTTCAAGAAGGAATCCTAAAATGAATCATCTTATGAGGAAATGTTAAATAAATAATCTATAAATACACAAGATTCGTTTAAATGAAAATGCTTTCATGCAAATTGAATATTAATATAATAAATAATCATAAATCAGTGCTGTGTTGACATTCTTGAAAAGTACTTTTATTTGTTTGTTCGTTTGAAATCGGTACAAACCCGTCAATATGGTGCGTTTCGATGTGAGATCCAACATTTAAGAAATGACTCAAGTAAAATCACATACAATAAGTTAAAACATGTCACAAAAAGACCAGCGTGTACAGCAAGAATGTTTTATACACAAAACATCCTAAAACAGAGTAGGCCTACTGAGAGATCATCAGACGCTTTTTTATTTTTAATATTTTTCTAGCTCACCTCTCAGGTGATTATTATAAGAAAAGAATCGGATAGCTCTGAGTGGGCATCTAAATCCACACCGCGCGCGCCTCAGACCGGGTTCTGAAGGCTCAGTCTGTGTAGGGAGTGTGTGGTGGACTGGTACCAAAATCCAATATTATAAAGATCCGTTTGACATAACACAACGTCACCCAAATACAATAACGTGTGCGTAAAGACACGCCCATGAAAACATAAATACAACGACTGTTTGGCTCTCAGTAATTAGGACCTATAATCTAGAGATCATTACAGTATTCATCATCAAGAGTTGGTTAAATCCATTTGAAACAAGATAAACAACCCAAAATCCATTCCCCTCCTCACTGTGTCCATTTGTTTTGTCCTTTTATTTGGTAATCACATTCAGCTCCATTTTCAATCATCTTTCTCGCGTTTGGATCTAAACAGTGGGAGTAAAACGGGAAAAGAAGCCGCAGGGAGGCGCAGGGAGGAGCAGGGTGCGGGGGGAGAAGTCACTAAGTGAAACTCATGGACACTGTGTGCTCCAGCGCTTTGCGCCTCAGTGACGCGATGCTTGTCCCTCTCCACATGTCACTGTCCGGGGAGCTACACAGCTGCGGGGAGCCCGATACGTTCGTGGGGCCAGCGAGAGACGCCGACATTCCCGGGAAAGGCGTCTGGTAGAGGTGGGACTGCAGGCCGGAGCCGTTGGAGCCCAGGCCGTTGGATAGACCCATGGAGTTAGGCGGCGGGCCTGGACCCAGGCTGCACTGTGACAGAGACTGCGCCATGCCCGGCTGACGGCCCAGGGCCGGGGGGAGCTGCAGCTGGGACACCCCGGGCATCCCCGTGGCCCAACGCGAATCGTTGGCGTGGAACGAGCACAGGCTGTTCTCCATGGCCGCGGCAGAGAACTGCGGCAGGCCCGGTGTGGGGAGCAGCGTCCCCGGGGCGCGGAAAACGTTGGTGGTCTTCTTTCGTTTCTTCCACTTGGCGCGTCTGTTCTGGAACCAAACCTGAAAGGAACAGGACGCACATCATCAAAGGCACCGAGACGAAAAATAGGAGCGTTTCTAGGTTAGGACCGAAATCTAATGACTGGCAAAGCAAAATAGCAGCTTCATAAATCAAAAAGTGGCTGAAGGTTTATGTTAAATTATTTTATATTATCGTTCGGTCACAAACAGCCAAACAAAAACGTAAATGCATCATCAATGAATGAAATAAACAGGAAGTACACTTTGTTTTTCTTACTGCGTTTTGGTCTAACTGATCTGTTTATTTCATCAACTTTAATCTGAGCCCTGGAGCCTTTAAATAGTTCATCTCTCCTCTTAATGCTTGTTGTCTGGAGTGTCCTATGGATTCTACAAAAAAGACAATTATTGCGTGTGATGCAGTTGAAAACTCACTTAATAAATTAATAGGTCTATTTTTTCTAAAAAAAAGTACTGAATGAATATTTTAGGTTCAACGTCTTCGCTTCACGAGAGAAACCTGCAAACCCTCCAAACCCACACTAACAAAGCACGCGCAGCACCGTTCAGCTTTATAAAGATTTCATCATCTTCAAGGCTGTGATTAATGCGCGCGCGGGGCCGCGAGTCGATGCCACCATATTAAAAAGTGAAATCTCGCTCTCATTCCGCTCAGCCAGCCGTGAAACGTCGCCCAAACCCATTACACTGCAGGGGGAAAGAAAATGCAATTTCTCATTCCATTAAAAAAAAAAAAAGTACAATATATTCTTGAGTCCTATTAAGACGTCGCTGATGGAGCATTCTAAAGTAGAGGCTGTGGAGGCATGCACAAACCAGCACAACCAGCACGCCCACTCAACGCTGCACCTGCTCGCCTCTGTACGCATGTTTACCAACAGCAGCGCGCGCTGGATTCTTAGAATATAAAGAATTGATTATTAAGGTGACTAATGATTGTACTGCTTCTATTGCTTTCAGAGGGATAATTTACATGAATTTCACATCACTGGTTAATAACCCGTTCAGTGTTATAAATAAGACTGGGACTGGTGGATAATGTGAGTGGTTCCTTTAAAAGCCTCGTTCAAAAAATTTGCATTGTGTGTCTTTTCTAATTTATAGGGAAATTAGTGTCTTTATTTACCGTTATAAACTTAAGAATTAGCTGTATGTGTGTAAATGGGCAAATATAGCACAAATATTTCTTTTAAAATAATATAATTAAATGATTTAATCTATATGATGACATGTTTTATACAATACGTCCTAAAGAAAGGGGGAATATTTGAACTTTATTTGCTCCAACCACTTATCCACAAGTTAACATAAATCAGCACCTTGGACAGAGCCACTGGCGTCTTCTTCTTCTTTTTTTACTATTAAATAATTATATTATAACTATTATTATAGTTTCTTTTCATATTACCGGTAAATATATTTATTTTATAAGCATGCATATGTTAAGATAAGTTTCAGTCAGAGTTTTACCTAACAAACACATCCGTAAAGTCGGGGTTTGATCTATCCGGTGGAGCCACTGTTTTTTGTATATTACATCGAGCAGCAACAGTACTTAAAAATAATTTAAAACCCTCAAATTACCTGTAAATAAATCATGCTTACTAACAGAAATATTTTATTTTCTATAATTTCTTGCATCCTGCTGAGTTAGAAGCTGATTTTGGACATCGACGCTATTTCGAGCCAATTCATCGCTGAGTGTTTACCTGAACTCTGGATTCGGTGAGGCCGATCCTCAGCGCCAGCTCCTCCCTCATAAAGATGTCGGGGTAGTGCGTTTTGGCGAAGCTGCGCTCCAGCTCGTTCAGCTGCGCCGGAGTGAAGCGCGTCCTGTGCCGCTTCTGTTTCTGCTGGCTGGAGGGCTGAGTGGAGTTCTGCTGCGGTTGCTGCTGCTTCTCCTGCTCCTTCCCGTTCACCGGCATGCCGGCGGAGTTGGATCCCACTGTGGTGATGTCTTCCCCGGGCAAGAGGGTGGTTCCCTCCACTGTATCCGAACCAGGGGCCATGTCTCCCGGATGCCCCTGGTCCGGAACCCCACCTCCCAGTCGGCACTTGAGAGCTTCTCTGTGTCCGAGCAGCTCCGCAGCATCCTTCATCCCTGAGAGGACGACGAGGACGGAACATTTGAGTCAAGATAAGACAAATGTATACCTCAGCATCAAAACACGCTCACATCTTTAGATCAGAACTAAACTTGAAACACTGATAAATTGACTCAATCTTTTTCTTATTCAGATAATAAACAAATTGACAAAAATGATTACTTCGACCAGCGATACATTACTTAACCGTTAACACAATTAACATCCCTTCCTAGCTTCACAAGATTAAACAAGAAGTTGGATTCTTACACTGGAGTTTAGGGCCGGAGTTTAGCGACGATAACTCACCGAGCCGAGCATCCAGGAGGTCGGCATGAGAGAGCATGGCGTACCGCTCCAGGGCGAAATGTGCCTCCAAAAAAACCCTGCAACTTTAGGGCAATTTAAAAAGTATATATCGTCTAAATGAACGAAAATTCGGTTTGTGGTTAAAAAAGGAGGTCCCTTGCATTATAATGTCCTTTAGAGCGACGGGGAGGCGCTTATTAGTTGAAAGAACCCGTGAGCTTCCTCAAATAGGAGCCAATCAGAGGAAGCGCCTGGAAATGTCAGCGACATGACTCCCCCCCCATACACACACACACACACACACACACCTCCTCCTCCTTTTCCCACTAAACACACACCTGCACGCGCGTCAGGATGCGCGCGCATACCCTCGAAACACTATACAATTCAATCTTGTGCCATTCCATCCTCTGATTTATTAGCTTTTCATGCTGAAATTATTCCATATTTAACATCTTAATGCGTTTGTTTAATCTCATGTAATCCGTGCAAACACACAACTCATCCGGATAAATAAACCTTCAAAGAGAAACTGTGTCACACTTTGATCCAGTAAATGTGGTGCCATTAAACCAACTTCAATGGGTCATTTAAAATTATTGTAAATTAATGTAAAGCGATTTTTTTTTTGGGTCACAAAAATGCAATAAAAATATTTTTAAAAGTTGAGGATTTTGCTTTTTATTTTTTACTTTAATAATAATTTAAATCTTTTTTTGTGTGTCATGGAAAAAAAAGCAGAATCAAAAGAAGAAGACGCATCTTCCTCCCCAGACCTCCTTCCCTCTTCCCTCCTGTCCTTGGATCACAAACAAAACAAATATCGCCTCCGTTTCCCGGTGGCAGGTGATTTGTGGAGACAAATCGAGGAAATAAATAAATAAAGGAGAACAGATGGATTTAAACTCCGTTAGTGATCGGCCGCTTTAACTCCCATCGACTTTTCATCAACTCGGGTGCAATTAAAGGTATTTAGGCCTGTTTGGTTGAAGCAGCATCAGACGTGGTGGACCCTAAACGGCTGTGCCCCCTTTAGCTGAGGTCCATAAGCAGGTCTATTATATAATTAACAGGACGGTCATTGATCTGCGCTCCGCTCCTGCTGCAGACAGCGCTGCTTAGCCGCTGGCAGATGTCAGGGTAACCCCGGTGAATAGACCACCGCCTGGGAATAAATAGGTTTCTCTACAGCCGCACAAAGGAGGCGTCCGAGCGAGGACCCGTCTCTCCTCTTCAGCACCACATGGAGGCGGCTCATCCTTTATGCTCCTCAACAGTAATCTGCCGGGACGCAGAGAGGAAGCCGATATGTGGCACAGCGTGAAAACTTAAGGAAATGGGCTGGTGCGTGGCCCACTGAGATGAAGAAAAGCTGTGACCAGCTCCAGGAAGGTTCGGGAGAAGCAATCACCAGCAGAGGCTCGGTTCTTTTGATTCAGACGTGTAGGACCGGGAGAGAGGACAGAGGAGAGGAGAGGAGAGGAGAGGGGAACTCTTCCTGCTGGGAGTTGTCAGGCGGCTCAGGCCATGCCAGCGTCTGATGGGGCCTGACGCAGGGGACGGTCTGCTTTGGAGGACGTTTGATTTCCTGGATGGGAACATCTGCAGCTTACAGAAAATGGAATCAGATAGGAATTATTTCGAATTTTGTCAAAAATAACTGTCGATTTATTTAATATCAGTCATCTATGGTTCGTTGACTTTTCCTCCTGAGACCCGAGCTTTTGCTTTAGATTGGTAAACAAACAAACAAAAAGTGTTTGAACAATCAATAGGTCAAAAGTTTAAAAGCAAATAAGAATAAAAAAATGTATTTATTAATTACTTAAAATTGAAGTCAAGTCTGTAAATAATATTTGGTCTAAAGTGAACAGAATAAATTATTACAGTGTAAGAATTTAGCTCAGAAAGTTAATTCTGTTATTTATTATTATGTAGTGACTTTTATCCATGTAAACAAACTGTATTTAGCGACTACTTTCTTAATTAAAACAATTAAGATAACATTGAGTTAAAATGCTTTGACCACTTATAATATTATTCTTAAAGTCATTTCAGTGTTTTAACAAAACAACACAAGAATGAATAAAAACATCGAGACATTTTATAAAGACCGCTTATGGTTTATTTGTAATAATCTGAGGATCATGAGAATTGTCTGTTTTATTGGGGGGTGAAAACATCCGGATGGTAAACATCCCTCATGTTGTCCAGGCTGTAACTTATTGCTGTAATAAGAGCAAACCTATTTGAAAAGGGTCTATGTCTCACTCAGCCTCCCTAACTGGACCACATCAATCTTCCCCAGTAAAAACACGCTCCCAGACGATCCTCCCGGGTTAATGCGGCGCATCTGAGTGCGGAACGGCTGTTTACACGCCAGGAGACACTTTTAATGGAAGCGCACCAAAAACAAATGCAATTTTGTAGAGTAATTTCAAAGATCAAGAATTCCGTGTCTTCCCTCTCCGCGGTTTCTTAGCAATCAAACTGCGTTAAATCCATTGCTCATATGGGCCCGGTGCAGAACACGTTACCAAAAAGCAGTTGCTGGGATTCTTTACACCACAACACAACTGCAGCCTGCGCGCCGCAGGAGGCGAGCTGGTTATTCCTTTTTTATGCTCAGGCCTATTGCATCGCCTCGCAGGTACCTGCATTCATTCTGTTATACAAATCTAAAAGGAAAATCGATTTTCCATCTGCAGGAACAGCCGTGGAGCAGATCACACTGTGGTTTTGTGCAGGTGATTTGACAGTCAGAGGAATAAGAAAGCAGACTATTAACAGCGCTGCGTCCGAGCCACAGACACACAAAAAAACCCTGAAGAGGTTTTCCTGTTCGGCCACCCAGTCTGGCTGCACCACTCCGCGCATCTCATGCCCCAATTAGGCCCGATGCCCTCCGCCTGTGTCCGCTGCTGCTTGATGCGGAGCACCGGGTGGTAATCACGGCGTCAAATAAAATAATCAGCAAAGAAGAGCGATTTTCTTAATGAGACAGAAGAAGCTTGTGTCACGGAGGAGGCGGTGTGGCGTCATGAGTTTATTTTTGAGTGTGTGTGGATGGTGGTGGGAGTAGGGGGAGGGGGGGTATTAAAATAGCATGATGCCAGATAATTTACATATTGGTGTTCAAAGTCTCTGCAGCTCATTAGTGCTAATATCTGACCCCATGCTCAGGTAGGAAGCTCAGGTCACCTGTAATTAAAAAAAAAAAAAAAAAAACTTCTGTGAACAACTTCAGGCCCCAAAGAAATAAAAAAAAAAAAAAAACAGAAAGATGGAAACAACTTTATAATGCAAAAACAAATCCAATAATTCAGAAGAGACGTCTAATAAGAGGTCAGAACTAAAGAAAAAGAACAATTTGAGTTCTGGTCACTTTGTGGATCAATGAGCTGATGGTACGTTTATTAAGAAACTCAATTTCTGTTTTGCTCCAAAGTCCTTCTGCTGGTGAAACTGAACATGTTTAGCTCATAGTTGATGAGGTAATGAATTATTTCTCATTATTCAAATCATTGTTTTCCACATTTGACAAAATTATCAAAAGTGCAATGAGTTTATAACATTTTATTCACATATTTAATGACTTTTAAGTGACACAAACATCATCATCAACCCTGATTAAATAGCCAAATATAATTATACATATACTAATATTACATAATAAGGGCCACTGAAAGACAAAGGACTTGCACATTGTGAATCTTTTCTAATTTTGAAAGTTTCCCAATTTTCATTACATTTACTGGCATCTCTGCCCTTATAACTAAATACTGAATATCAGTGATTAAAGCATTACACCAACAGCAAAGTAAATAGAAAATTGTAACTAATTTTTTCTTCTTTTTAGAACTGGCTATTTTGGAAATGCAGGGTTTAGAGACAGCAGCAAAACGAATCTTCTCTGAAATGTATTGTGACAGCTTATTGGCTGAGAATATCTACTGAGGTTGTGCAGTAGGGTTCTGATAAAAGCCTGATTCCGGGTCATCATGAGCCCCGTATGTTTTCATCACTCTGTATTTCACCGATTACAGAGAAAACACTTGACTCACTGTAATTGAATTTCTGCATATTATGTGAGCAAATTATCCAACCAATCCTCATAATGAACTAAATCACTTCAATAAAAGTTTTTTGCTTGTGTATTTTTGCAAAGAGCAAACAAAGCAAAACAAACTGTGGGAAAAAAGCATCTGGGAAGGCACACAGATTGTTAAAGAAAAAGAGTGGACAATTAAAAACAAATAAAGATTTTTTTTCTATTCATACAAAGTGTTCAACAATTAAACACAAATGAAAAAAAAAATCTAAATTGTATTTATTTATATCGAAACCTTTTCTTGTTCATCAATTATTTCCTCACCTTCCAAATAATAGTAAAAATCTGCACATTTATGTTTATGTTTTGTATGAAAGTCATGTCATTTAAACTGGTTAAACTTAAAACAGAAGCAACATTTTAATAAGACTTTGGCTCCTCCAGCCTGAAACCCCTCTCCTGTCTGTCATCTTGACTTTCCCTCCAGTTCTGCTTCATCTATTAGAATATGTTCTTCCTTAAGTCCGGTCATTAGTGGGTCTATTACTGAGGCTCCATCATTAGGAAGCTGTGATGCATCATTGAAGGCAATAAGAGCCTCAGACTGTGAAGGAAACCTTTCTTCATCTAATGCAACCTGGAATAATCAAAAAACCTCAGAATAAAGTGACATAAAAGAAATAAGGCTGCCTGGCTTTATGTCATTTTAAATAATTAATTATTTTATTTACACAACACAACTAAATATGTTTTAAAAAATATAATAATAATAATAATAATAATAACAATCTTGGTGTATTGAGAATAAGTTGCTCCCACACATTTTTGTCACCCTGAAATAGCAGAAAAGGAGGAGGACTTGGGTCAGTAGTGCCTCTGAGTGGCTTGAAATTAGAAACATGTGCTAGTAATTATGAAACTGCAGCAAAGTCACATCATGCAATTTAATGCCTCAGCAAATTAAAGAATAAATGGGATCAGTCTCTTTGACCTTGCTCAGTGTGACTTGCCGAACTTGATCTATACCTGATACTTCACATGAGTCAGTCGCTCTGAGGCTTTAAAACTCTGACAGGGGACGCAGCGAGGCCTGCAGGTTTAAACACACAGAACATAAAATGAAAGCATTACATCACATGTTGTTGTTGTTTTCCTCCATTGTGTTTTCACTGCTTTACTCAGCCCTCCAGTTCAGCTCGTCTCTCACTTCACCACACTTTCCCATCCATCCATTCTCCTTATCTTCCTCTTCCTTCTCCTCCCTCCTCTCCATCCTCTCTGCCACATTTCTGCTGCGTCTCTGCTAAACACGGCGCACTACCCCTCCCAAGATTAATTGATCATCAATTTAGCTCTAATTTGGACCAAGTCAGCTGGTAAATGGGGCAGTTTTCCCTGATTGTTAGTGAAATGTGTGCAAGTACATTGATAAATTTTGATTATTTATCAATTACAACCAAATGAACTAAATCTATTGAATAAATTCTACCCTGATTGCCATAATAGAGTTTGAAAATATGGCTATTGATAATGATTCCGGCTAATAGTCTTTTCCGGTCGTGGCTTGCCGGCTTGTCGGAATGACAACACAAAAGTAATTTTTCATAGAATCAGCTGAGTGACTGCGAGGCCGATCTTTCATTAATCAGTCACATTACGGAGCTGATACGCTGTAATACGCAACGCTTTCCTGAGAAAGACTCAAACACTTTGTCATATTTTATGTCAATTACCAGTCATTTCATTGTGTTCCATCAAGACATCTTGTAATAGTTAACATATGCTAAGGTAAAGCTCCCCTGTCCCGCCCTCCTGCAGCTCTAGGAGGGAGGCTGATGCTGTCTCTGTTTGGGCTGATAATAAAATGCGCCCTGCTCCTAATTTCTTATTTTTTTCCATGAGCTGAGATGCTTATGGGAAGGGTGGGGCAGGGTGCTTTTTAAATGGACCTGCCACCATGTTTTCCCAAAGTTAATGGAAAAGCAGCTTGCTGGAAAATAGAAGAGGGGAGGGGGGGGGGGAATGGAATTAGGTTCAGAGGCTTTCACACACAATAACAAGGGATAAGTATGAGCTGCAGGCCCATTTCTACATAGACATACAAATTAGTGCTGTCATTTCGTCCACAGCATGACAATATTACAAAAAGAACAATAAGGTCACATATAGAACTGAAAATGTATTTAAACATAAACCCAGCTGGTAAAAAACAATTATAAATGTTTCAGCTTTAATGTGTCTTATTTGCCCTCTGCAGCCAGACAGGAGAGGCAGGAAGGACCTGAAATAAGTGCGATATCAGCCTTTCCTTTTTAATCAATGATATGAGCCCCTCTGCACCAATCATGGCTGCTGGAAGCAACTTAATGATCAGCATTTAGACTGGGCAGGTAAACCACCGTGCTGCGGAGCCAACACAGGGGCCAAATGCAGGTGAATTAACCCAGTCCAGATCTAATATGCTGGTGTCAGCTCTGGTTAGTACATGGCTAACTGTAGCCTGTATTGGCAGTGGCATAGCATCCAACATTGTCTCCCTCATATGCCAGCAGGTAGCTATCTATAATCGATGGCCAATTTTAATTGGACAAGCTGTCTGTTAGTGGATGCTGGGTGGGTTATGCAGGGGGGGAGCAGCACACCCCATCCTTATCGTGGATAAATAGGTTAGGGATGTGAAAGTTTCTCTATCCTTCTGGTGAATGACAATCAATTATATCTGAGCATCTATTTATTAAACATTAAATCCACAAATGTATGCTATTAATTTACATAATTGTAAATAAAAATAGATTTAACCAGCAGTTAAAATGTAAAAAAAAATAATGATTTCAAGGTTAAATGACACAAAATTGCACATCATTTGTCCAGTTTTACACAACATATCAATGCTCTGAGACGTTACTGCACAAAAATGGAGCATTAATACTAATAGAAATTAATTCATTGCAAATTACTCACGATTGTTAAGTGTTGTGCAAAGTAAATGAGGCCTAACTGCAATGAGAGTACTTGTTATACACAAATAAAGCCTGTATTCTCTTAAATATGAGCAGATTGGTGTAGGTTCGACAGAGCTATCTCCGCTAATGTTACCAATAAATGAAATCAGCAGCTGTTAGCCTCATTTCTACCAAGGCAAAGAGGTCAGAGAAGAGGAGAAATGTGAATTAATTCTCTCTAAGCTGGAACGACCTATTGTTGCTGGGTTGAAAAGCTTTTCATTCTGTATCCACTGTTCATTACATCCACCCATACAGGGGAGGGTTACTGCCTGGTTAATAGGTCGAAATGATCTTTTCTTCTATAGTTTGATTTAAATATAAAATTTGGAAGTGAGCAAAGAAACAGTCATATAGAAATATTGTATCAAATGTATTTCTTTGATTTATTTATTTTTTTGCTGAATCCTTTAATTTAAATATATTTTCTCATTAGATCACAATCCTCTTTTCTGGGCTATTTTTTCCCTCTTTTCGTGAGTTACTCTTGTCAAAGCGGCAGATTGCCAAGGCTGTGAGGAAACTGGAAGCATGGAGACGGAGGGCCACTGGTCGACATGCTGCTTTTTGCGCAGCCACTAATTGATATTGAGCGAGCTGCTGGTGAGGAGTGCGCAGGGCCACTGCTGGCTAATCTATGCTTTAATCAGGGTGTGTAATGAGAGTGGCGGCACGCTTGGAAAGAAAAGAGACTTATAAGGGACGTCTGTCAAGAAAAAAATGCTCTGATTGTCACGAATAAAGAAGAAAAAACCCTTCAGCACCACCCGGACCGAGGCGCTGTCCACGGTGCTGAACCTTTAGACGCAGGTAGCAGAAACACGTGACCTTTACCTGCAAACTTGGGCCAGCATCTCTCTATCCCTGCAGCAATTCCTGCATTTCTCACAATAATCCGATTGCAGCTCCGGCGATAATGAGTGCACGAGGCTGCAGTTGCAACAGAACAATCGGTGCCGAAGAGAAAGAAAAGAGGAGAGGCAGCAGGAAGGCAGGCCGCAGACTGAATAGCAAGTGGAACATTAGTAGAGGTGTGTGTAGGAACACTGTCAGGCAATTAACAGCGCATTAGAGATGGCATACTCACATGCACACACACACGCACGCACGCACACACAAACCATGCATAGGTCTGAGTATGTGACTTTATTCAAATATATATAGCTTCAGATTCTGATCTTTAAATTTTGTTCACAGAACAAACAACTGTGAAAAATAAAACGAATTAAGCGTTTACTGCGCATTTGTTGAAGGTCTGCTTGGTTTTATTGTCAGACCTAATTTTTTCAGCTCTCTGTGGCTGACAGAGGTAAAGAGAGTCAAACAAAAACAGTGCGGGGCAGCCGTGCGCCATTTTCCAGCAAAGCTGTATGACAGTCTGCCTGCGGCTGAGATTAGCCTCATCTATCCGGTGTCAGTGACGGTCGTGTCCAGAAAATCACAGCATAAACGGGTCTGACTGCCGTGTGTGGAAGCATGCGCGCGCGCGCGTGTGTAAGTGAAGCTGGGAAAGAGAGACAGAGGAGAGGTCGACTGATTACTCATACAAACAGACTGAAATAGACTGCGGTGCTGTGGGAATGTGCGGAGTTAGGGAGTGATGGAGGGATGAGTTGGGTCTCCACGTGACAGACACACCTCACCATTGTCTTCGTCGGCACGGTCCACTTCCGGTTCCCAACACTTTGTTCTTTCATCCATCACACCGGAATAAAAGTATTTACAATGGATTCTTATTTAATCACAAATGTTGCTTTTTTATATCAAGACACATTTATTAATAATAATAATAATAATAATAATAATAATAATAATAATAATGCATGAATTAGTACAAGAAAGTGACAAAACAGATTAATGAGCCAAAAATAACCTTTTTGACTCGTTGTGTGTTATCATAATGTACAGAGAAATGAAGCAGACATGTTGATTTTTGTTCTTCTCTCTATGAAACCAGTTTCAAAATAAAAGAGTTTAAACTTTACAAACTTTTGAAAAATTATTAAATATGCAAAAACATGTATTAAACAGCCAAAACGGTATAAAACCTATCTATTCCCTGTTTATAAAGAGGGACAGAGAGATGGAGATATCAGGAACGCTGATATTTATGAGGCTTTGTGACAAATAGGCGCAGTTACGCTTCGCCTGCGCGCTGCCTGTTTACATAGACCGGCTCCATTTCAGCTCCACGCGTTTATGGACCGTGTGCGTGAGTATCAGGCCATCCATGCGTCCACGGGTGGCCTGTTGACCTTGGAAAGAGTCTTCTCTGATAAGGTGATCCATCCCAAAGACACACGAGACATTCTAGAGCTTATACAACTCCTGTAAACTTGTGAAACTGATGAAGTTTTGAAGGGGATAGATTTTCCCTCACACCAACGCCCTGAGCGCTCCTTCCCTCTCCTGAGCTGCCCTGGACTATTACCGCCTGTTATGGTTCATACTGGAGTTATTTCCTTTACAAATAAAGTGGCTTCGAAACAGATTAGAGAAATATGTGTGAATTTCAGTTTAATTTATTTGATCATTTCACATTACAAAGCAGCGCAGTGCTCAAATGTGATAACAAGTTTTCTGTTCCTTTCATTATGTAAGAGAAATTGGACCTCAGCAGGAACTCACTGGGACGCGGCGTTTCCACGGATGAAATGCAATTTGTGAGGAGAATTTGTTGTATCTGTCACAAATATTCCCAATTAGCTGCGTAATTATTTGAGGGTTTCTGCAATTACGGCCTAAACCGGTAAATTTAAAGCTGTGGCTGTCCCTAATTGGGCCGGATTTGATATTTTGCATATTTGCATAATGAGAGAATTGGGAGGAAATTGTGTTCATCCATTTGTGAAGAATTCTATGAATTTTATGAATCCGAGAGCCCATCCCCTCGTGGTCGGTGACTTTGCTGCAGGTCCCTGAGGAAGCGAGGTGGTGGTGTGTGTGGGGGTGGGGGGTGGGGGGGGGGCGTGCGCATGGCACGGTCACGTCTCCACGTGCGCTCCAGACGCACCAGAGGTGAACGCGGGAGAGCCACACTTCTCTGTGCAGAAAATGTTCAAACAATCCATGCGTGGTTAATAGAATTGTAAGAAAACAAGATATGTTTTCTTTTTTTTAAAATCATTTTGATTCCCTTAAAATAAAAGTATGGCTGCATAAGAGCATTTATTTTATAATGAAATGTGGATTAAAGGAACCGGTCTCTGCCTCTGCTCCCTCTAATAAGCATTAAGCAGAAGAGTCACGCTTATCTTTTTCATTTTCCATCAGATAACAAACAATATGGCTGTATGGGTTTTATTAAGAAGCCTTTGATTTTGTCATTAGGTTTATATTAGATAATTCATCCGGATTGGTCTGTAATACTTAATTATGCATTATCACAGTGTGCTGATTGATATTGAGAAAGCTAAGTGTTCTATGTAATTGGTAATAAAGTAGGTAATTTTAGAAATTTGTCCAATCAGTAATGATTATGAGGCTGTGAGCAGGTAATGATGTTAACCCTAGTTGCCTCTTAACACAGTCCACCTCGAGCATATCAAATATGGCATAAAATGAGCTACAAAAGGAGGAAATTCCTTTTCTCGCACATGATTAGAAATGTGTAGTCTCTTATTTGAATTCAAAATGTAAAATGAACTTAAAGAGGCCAGCTTCAGGTACAGTTACACACCTCTATATAGACAGGGTTCAGTACAGGATGAACCAGACTGGTATTTCTGTTGGTGGAGTGTGTCCTCCTCATGTAGGAGCTTCATCCCGCTGAGAGCCGTATATCAGAGAGCAGTAAAGAGGGACACTAAGAGCACTGATGAATGTCTGGGAGATAGATGTGTTAAGTGACCTTGGTTCATTACAATCTCCTTCAAAGCTGCAGGAAAGAAGATTGTGTCTAATCCTGCCATTCCATGTCTGTTCTCACTGTTCAGGCTCTAAAGCACTTTAGATTTAGGTAAAATAACCTTAAAAAGTGACAGTCCATATCTTTTGAAGGGAGGAAAAGGTACAAACAATCAACAGCTCAGATGGCCTCAGTTTGGAAAAACGGAGATCAGTTCAAGTGGATTACAGCAAACAGGTGAGCTAACCAATCACAATACAGTCAGAAAGTGTTTTAAAACAACTCCATTGTCAAAGATTTTACACTTTATGTAAATGCTATTTTACTGTATAACATTTACATTGCCACATTGTCATTTCAAACAGAATTATTATCCAAGGAATTCACACAACTCATATCTGTTGCAAAAAAACACAGAATTCTATTTAAGTAACAATCTAATGTGAAATTCAGTATGATCAATCTGAAACTCAAAAATCTGCTTTTTCATGTTTTTGGTCCATGAATGCATCATTGCCAAGCAGCAATAAAAAACAGATTTTCACAGTCAGTGAATTTACCATTGCTAAGTACTATTAATATTAGAAAAAAAAGGACTATCAATGTGAAAGTTGCTCCTCCCAGAATCATAATTTTCAAGTTATTAAAAAAAGTATTCTGTTAATAATAGTTCTTTGAAGTAATATGCAAATGCACAAAACTGGAGTGGGCAGCTCAGGGCAAATTGGGACTCAAATCCAGATCCAGTGCTTCGTTACAACATTGTGCTGACAATTTTACATATTATTTTAATTAAACTGACAAATAAGACCAGAGAAGTGAAATCTTCGCAGGATTATAGTTTACAACTCAACGAATTAACCTGAAGAATACAAACAGGAAGTCTTTTCATCCTTTGAAGTTCTGGTTGAGCACATTTTGAGTCTCTTTCATATTGAAACATGCACTGAACTCATTTTAAAAAAGAAATAAAAACAAATTAACTAAAAGGAATAACTGAACAAAATAGTTCTAAACACTGAGGTTGTTTACATAAGGTTACATTAATCTGAAAAAGCTTTCTTATCCTTACATTTTTGGGTGTGGACATTCATCATCCTTTAATTTGACCCCAATCAAAAGTTTGTTCTTGCAGCATTTGAAAAGGTGCCTGATTCAGATTAACTATAGTGACTCAATATTATAATGACAGCTGTAGACACTCAAAGAAAATTTTAAATCGACCTACCAAAAGCAATGAATTATTGCTTATTATTAGAGAAGAAAGCAACACAAAAACAAACACAATCACAACATTCTACGGTCAGGATACCACTCAAAGTATCCTTCTTTAATATTCACTGGCAGCTCGTAAAATTGTCTGCATAATAATTTCACCATTTCATGGGATATTAGACCATAATGACCACAGTCCTCCCCTCTACACCCCACAGCCCTACAGGCTATACTCACATAGAGATATACACCTCAACCCCTGGGCAGGCCGGAGCTGGGGCTAATTTATAGTTGAAAATGAAAGGCAAGCTTAATGTAATGGCTTCTTCCAGCCGTGATATTATTCGCCCCATCACGCGGAAGGCTCGGGAAGAGGAAGATCTGGAAACAAGACAAAATGTGAATTAAAAGAGGGGAGATGTCCAGGTGAGAGAAGGAGAGGGAAAGGTAACCTGAACACATCAACCCAGGGACTGGAAGGCTCACAGCACACACTCTTTTTTCTTTTCTTTTTTTTTGCTGGGAAAAAAACAACAGCAGCCATGAATGTGTTCCCAATGAATCTACAACTACAAGCCTGAACAAATAGAATCACACACACACAAACACAGCAGCAACAACAGCAGCAGCAGCAGCTGAAACTGGCGTATTCTACTCTTTGAGTTAATGGGAATAAAATACCTCAGTGGATGAGTGCAGATGTGTTTGATACAAATAGTCATTTTCCTATTTGCTGCCTCATTGGGCATGATGAATGATGGAAGTCAGGGAGGCGGTGTGATAAATGGCAGCACCTTGGCTCTACTGCATGGCCTATTGATTCTCCTTCTTTATTACCCCTCCAACCCAGCTGGCTGCTCTGCCCCATACACACATATGCACACACACACGCAATGCTCCCAGAGAAACAAATAAACACGTGCAAGCAGTTAAATGCACACAAAGCATGCAATACATGCACATTTATCGAGACACAGCAAAGGAAGGTGACAAGAGGCAGAAAGGAAAAACATCAGGAGGGAGAGCAGGACGAGTTCAGGACTGAATGCATTTATATTTATGGTTCCACAAAGCTGGGAGATGTGTGGATGAAAATTCTCACACTGATGATGAAACACCATCCTGGCCAATCCTAAGAACGGGAACCCAAAGCATACAGATGACTCAATTAAAGTGTTTTGTCTTGCTGAAAATGTTTGCTCCATTTATAAGCTGTCAAAGACCGAACAGTTTGATGAGAGATCGGCCCGTGTGAACAGCGCCATCAGTCACAGGGATAAAGCGGGCAGGATAAATCAGTGATATGACCATCTACTGAGCTCTTCATCATGAGGTAATGAGGGTGATATCCTCCTCTGCACAATAACATCCAAGCAGATTAGAAACACACACGCTCAGATTAGTGTCTGCGCTGAATAAATGCATGCTGAAAACAGGTGTGTATGAGCAGCAGTGACAGGTGTGAGAAGATGTTGGACAAAGAGGCACATGTAAGCCCTGTCAGGGAAGAATCAAGGAGATGTCTCTATAATCGCTGATGTAAAAAGGACAGCACTTGTCTTTTTCTGCCGTTATCTCTCAGAATAAGAATGGAAGAAGAGAGAGACCAAACCCCTCAGACTTCAATTTACCTGCTGCAGTTTTTTTGACCTTGAGGCTCAGAGATAATAATTCAGGGTCCTGGGCAGGTGATGAATGGTTTGTGTGCATGCGTGCATGTGCATGTGTATGTGCCCACATTTTATTGACTAAAATGATGACCGAACAAATGGAAAGGTCATGAGCTGGACAAACAGTGGAAGAGAACACATTAACATTAAAGACTCCTGCATCTGGAAATCTGTGTGCTGAAATGTTTTAGACTCTAACGGAAAGATGGCTGCAGATTTTAATATGTCTTATTATTTATATTTAAATTAATATCCTCAGTTTTATTTAGCAGATATTTAGATCTGTTGTACATGAAAGTTTATCTTCTTCTTTTATTTTCGAACAACTTATTTGCTTAAAAAAAACATTGAAATAATAATATACCTGTTCTTCATAGGTCAGTTATAATCTATTAGTAAAATATATTTGGGGCTGAAAGTTGTTTTTTTTTTAGTTATTTCATGTGGCAACAACATTAATATAAAAATGAGGTAAAACTCAAATAAGTCAGCTGTGATAAAAACAATGAACTCTACAAGTTACTTTGATAGTTCATTAGAATTAAAAGGTTTGCAAACAAGTAAAGAGATTTCCAGGGTTTAAGCAAAATTTGTCACATAATTATAAAAACTATTTGCACAAAATTTCTCCAGCTCACTTTTTCATTTGCAAGTAAAATTTAAATGAACTCATTAACGGTCATAATAAATAAGTTAAAGTTTAAAATATATTAAACAGGGATTCATAAAACATCAAGCTACAATTTAAAAAATGTTATGACTTATCTATTTAGCACTTGTGTGCTACATACAGCCAACAACAAATTTTAAACAGCTGCAGCTCCTTTTGAATGAAACTTTTAGGAATGAAATACATCTGCAGGGTTAAGTTGTCTGATTGAACTTGTCTTCTTCAGTCTGAAAAGAAAAGCACCAAATAAAATTATCTTTGCATATTACATATATTTAGGTAAAGTATGATAAAAATGGTGGAGTTTTTATTGTATTTTTTGTGAGTTTTTTTAAACAGCCAAATTTTAATATTTGTGTCCAAAAGTCACAAGCACGTGTGTGTGTGTGTGTGTGTGTGTGTGTGTGTGTGTGTGTGTGTGTGTTTATGCTCTGGCATGATGGCTTCCACCTCATGGTCTCTTGCTTTAAAAGTCCATTTGGACTCCTGCCTACAATCACCTTCTCGACGTCGCTGTAGCAACGGAGCCTGGCCTAATTAGTATGCATTATCAATTAACAAACTTAATAGCCGGCAGATTGATTAGATCCTCAGTTATAGAGGCAGAACTCAGGCGAAACATGGAATGAAAAATAATTTTACACACAAGCTTTCACTCTCACTCTCACTTTTTCCTCTCTCCCACACAAACACACACTCACATGCACAGCAGTGGCAGCAGCAGCTCACTAACCTTCTCCTCCTCCTCACTTGTGTAATTACTGTACGCATATGGCAGTGAGCGGATTGGGAACGAGGCAGTGTGAGATTTTGAATAAACCTTCATCTTGTAATGAGTCAGGCCGCCATGGCTAGTTTAGCTCTGATTGTATTCAACTCTAATGAATGACAAACCTTCTCCAACACACATGTACTATAAGCTCACACATGCACACACATGCACACACACACAAACATGGAGACTGTTTACATATCAATAGAGAAAAAACATTCAGTGAGTGGAGGAATGCACAGGGTGTGTCTTTCATGCTCACATCTATTCACCATGCACACACACACACACACACACACACACACACACACACACACACACACACACACACACACACACACACACACACACACACACAGGGTGTAATCAGGCGTTAGGTTTACCCTCCTATCAGTGTAATGGAGGTTAATGAATGATTAGGTTTAATAATTTTAGAGTGGAGCTGCAGTTTATCCACACGATGCATTAAATGCTAAACAGAGCAACAGCAGTGTGTGTGTCGGTGGCAACAAAGAACGTTTTTTGTAAAAGAGAAAACACACCGATTACTTTTCTTAAGTGTCGTTACTGGGAAAATAGTAAATATATATATTATTAAAAATGTAATATAGTAAAATACACTGCCGGTTTCTATGTAAACCAATAACTTTATTTGAGCAACATGATGGACATCAGAGCTTTCTCAGCTTTCAAGCTGCTCAACATCTTCATCCTTTAATGTCCAAAAATAATAAATGTTATTTTTTGCATTTTGTTTTTATTTATGTCAATAACCTATAATATGATGTAAGGTAATAATTATGTAAAATAATATTAAAACAATATAAAATAGTATTAATTTTAAGGTAATAATTAATGTAAGGTAATCATGTTTAACTTTTTATTTAAACATCCTCCTACTTTTAGAATGTGTTTAGTTTTTTCCAGCTGTAAACACCTGCTTATTGAAATAATCACCTCCATTTATTAGGATGAAAACATTCTTTCAAAAAGGCCAACAATCGATACCACAAATGACATCCATACGGTGAAAAAAACTTCAGGAAAACATGTTCAAAGAACATCTGACAAAGTTAAACAACTAGCTACATTATAAATAAAAACATTTCAAATTAAAAATAGAACATTTTTAAAAGATGAAGCAACTTTTTTTCCTTCCTTAACATCAACGTCACCTCCAAGAAGGGAAGCATTCTCAGTTCTCATTGATCGGAGAGAGGAGATGAGACGGTTAATGTCAATAAAATCTGATGTTATTACATTAAACATTGTGTTTTCCTGGTTTGATATGATGATGCCTTTAACTCTTTGTGTGAGAATGTTTAAAACACTGGCAACAATAAATAAAGTTAATCTGATTTCTGCAACCAGATGTTCAGTCACTGTTTAAAATCTTTCCCACAACATGGCTCTGATATAGATTTAATAAATCAAACCATGGTCTTTAGATATATCATATTAACTTATTTAACTATGATTAATGCATCTTTTGGAAATTGCACATTCAAAACTACTTAAAGAGAATAATTCATTTAAAAACTTTGAGCTTGGATTTTATTCACAACAAAAATTTTGCATGCTTGTGAACTATGAGTTTGTTTTGTGCCACACAGGAAAACATCAAATGTATCCACTATATTATTTGTTTTACTTCTAAATCTTGGCTACAAACTGCAGCACTGAAGGCACACAGTGTGAAGCAGTGACCTAACACATCAGAGATGAGGCCAACTCATGGACATTAAAATGCAAACGTGTGCATATTTCATAGTGCTAAATTTTATGAAGCATTTAAAGCTCCATCCCTCCTGTAGTAAATCCTAATGGTCTTTTTTTTCCAATCGTAATATTCCCACTCACGTCCTCTAAGCAGCGACATTAAAAATGTTTGCATCTCCACCAACTTAAAGGTTGAAATTAAACCACGTCTGGCAGCAAAGAAACATACGTTTAACATAATCTCACATACACACACGCACACACGCACGCACGCACACACACACACACACACAGAGTGTGATTTCTGTGCAGATGCGCGCCTGTTCTCCTCTGCTGCATTGTGGCCCAGTTTGCAGCCATCTCCCTCTGATGTATAACTTGTTGTCCAAGCCTTAATGTTGATTTATTATCCATCCATAAATTAGAAAAATATGTTTGAGAATTCCACGGCGCAGCCAGGCTCTGCGGACTGTCTGGGGATTGGCTGACGTGTCAGAGGCGCATATTGGCTCGCCGGGCAGCCTTTTGTTTCCCTGCACCAGCAGGCATTTAATGAGTGCTGATGGCTTAAGGTAAATGTGTTAGGACAGACAGCAACAACAGCCACAAAAACAGCCTGCTGCACTGCAAGACGTGGAGCCTTTAAGCAGCAGAAAACTGCTCCCTTTTGTTACAGACGCCTGTGAACGGTAAACAAAGGCGTGATTGTTATTAGCCATTCTGATCCTTTGGTGAAGAATAAAATGTTATTTCATAACCAGCTGATTGATTTTTCCAAAAAGTGTGTAAACATTAAAGGCAGTGTTTCTGCTCTCCTATACTGTTGTTTAATAAATTGCCTCTTCAGAGCCAACTCATTATTAGCTTCAGTTTCAGAAAGCCCATTTTTCTCTTATCCTGTTATTATCGAATAAAGCTGATTATTATCACTGATGATTCTCTTGCAGGTCCAGGCTGACTGGTGCACACACACGCGTGCTAATTCCTAATAAAGCTGCAGACGTCCCTCGGGTAACATGTTGCAGCTCAGACCAGACCGCGCCACAGTGCTATCAGAAATGTTTCTGATTAATCACAGAAGTAATCGCAGGTCAAAGTTTAATACTGTGACACAAAAAGCCGCCACGCTGGAGCTTCAGCCCCCATTTATCCAGAACCGAGTCCGTGAGACACACACTGAACGCTGCATGATCAACACACTGAGACAGAAACATCATTGTCATCGTGTCTTGAGCTGACACTGTCACTTCATTGTCATGGCTGTTAGGTCTGTTGTGCTGATGTCCTGCTCTACTGTTTATGTTACAGATGTTGCAGTAATCAGAGCAGCAGCGTGTGAAGGACTCAGCCTGCAACCCCGACCATCATCTCACCGGTAAAGGTCATTGTGGAAATGCTGGATGATGGTGACGGCTCGGATAGGATGAGACACGGTTCCACTAAGATAAGCCATTTCTCCCTCATCGATACTGACACAGTTAGTGGCTCTTTAGCTTTAACTCTTTAGGCTCACATCTCTCCTTTGCAATAAAAAAATCTAAGAATAACTCAATTGAATCCAGCATGAGCAATTATCTGTTTCATCTGGACAGTAAAAAGGAGTGTGTTTGCTGGAAAAACTCATTATCATATAATAATCACCTTGTCAGATTTTGAATCAATTACTTGTCATAACATTAACTAGCCTTTTTTGTTTCACTTTAACTTGGATTTTGAGCGTCTTTACTTGAAAAACACAAATCTATTGTTGCCGTTTTGATGCCTGCTTGGATTTGAGGCAACAACTGGTGCAGTTTTGAAGGGAAAATGATGCCTGTAAGGCACACTTATTGTCCATCAGCAGGGTTAGTTATGTCTCAGTTGGAGCATTCATCCTGGGCCATTATGGGGCGCTGAGTTGCAACTGGCGGCCATCGTTTAATGATCTCCTTGGGCTCTGGGAGTAAACTACTGCGGTAATCAGAAGGGTAAACTCAGCTATATTTCAATTTAGAGAGCCGCTCTTCCGTTCAGAGAGGCCGCTCTGAGACAATAAATAACAGGACTATTTAGGCTATCCCACAGGCTTCCTCACTGACACCTACCCAAACATATACACACTCTCCCTCACACAAACACACACACACATACATATGT
This sequence comes from Callopanchax toddi, assembly GCA_006937965.1. Taxonomy (NCBI): domain Eukaryota; kingdom Metazoa; phylum Chordata; class Actinopteri; order Cyprinodontiformes; family Nothobranchiidae; genus Callopanchax; species Callopanchax toddi. The sequence goes on along the minus strand of SSNR01000050.1, from coordinate 1,045,239 downwards.
ATGTATAAGTCAGCCTATAACAGTTCCATAAATCAGCCGCACTAGAAGCAGGTGATTAGCGACATCATTTAGCCCCTAAAACCCAAACAGCGACCAACGCTTCCTTCCTGGTTTTAGTAGGAAGATGAAGAGATGAACAGATGGTAAATCGTTGGAAGGGAATGAACTGGAGCTGGATGACTGGACCTGAGGATACATAACTGACTATATGTACATTTCAGGGCTTATTGTTCCCAGTGAGGGGATATGTGTGAGAAAATTGTGCCTTTTGTAGTTTTTTTTTTATAGTGAAAGTTATAGGTGAGTTCATTATATAAGGGGGAGACAGGGGCGCATTGTTTGGAGAGACGGGAAACGTAGCTCTCATTAGACCTGGAGCCGAGTAAGTAATCTATGCTTCTGGTGGATTTAATTTGAGGAATTTTTGTTCTTTTTGCTTTGTTTATTAAGTCATAAACTGATAACTTTCAATTACATCATTCAGCTACATCAACTCAACTGCATCCTTTGTTCATCCTTAAAAGCTTCCAACAAATCATAATCAAATATAAAGAGCTGATGGGAACCAGTCTTGTGTTCCTTCTAATATCACTTTTGGTTTGTGTGGTTTTTAAATGTTTTATTTACATCGTAATGGTCTTTAACGCACTGCTTATTTGTGCAGCTTGCACTGAGAGTAGAAATTAAACTGCGTTCAGATTTATGAAGGTCCTCTCACAAAATCAGTTGGTTCTTAGGAAGAGGATAATAATATTTTCCAGTCAATAATCTCTTTATTCTTTTCTTTAAACCTGCTGATTTACAAGCACCAATAAAGTCAAACACATTAGGCTTCCTAACCTAACAATTTCCTCATCTACCGTGCAGCAGAACTGTTCTACGGGTCTCAGTGGAGAGGGATTATACGTGTGTCTGATGATAGCTTCCTAAATAGCTTCAATTAATGGCCTGTCACTTATCATTAGACCCGCTGAAAGGCGGGACGCTGGGGAGCTTGATGCAAACAAAGGCACGTTTTAGAACGTCAATTCCAAAAGCACCCATCGACTCCTTGTTCTAGCAGCGGGTCTCTGAGGCCTTCTTCGTTCCCACCGGCCCCCCCGTGCCTGACGGCTCTCCTGGGGGATTAGAGAGATCTGCAGAAATTAGCTGTTTGGATGACAAGCAGAGGCCAGGGGACGAGCGGGTGTTAATGTTGCCTTTTAAGGGAACAAAAGCAGCAGGGATTCTAAATAACATGTCTCCATTGCCGCCTGCGGCCACTTCAGTCGCTGTTTGGGTGGCATACAGCTGTAATGGATGGAAGTCCTGCACCAGCAGAGGGACCTGCTGTGTCTAGGTCTGAAGTTCAGAAATCCACAAGGATTTGTTTTCAAGTTAAAACTATATAAAGTTAATAAAGATTAATTTAAATAATTGTTGCCAGTTTAGAAGAAAAACAACCCCAGAATTGTCACAATAAGCACAAATTCCCTAACCTTTCACAAAACAGTGAATGGGATTTTAAAAGGTGCAAGGTGTCAACAGCCAGGTTGAAGTCAAAAGATTCTTAATGCTCCCCCATCTATGTTTGGTCTGGCACTAGCAGGGTTGTTTACTCTTCATTACAGATCCAGACAGAGGCAAGGAGATCCTCAAAGAGAACATCCTCAACAGCATCCTCTTGACTGCAGCTCTGCAGTGCAGCTTTTGTCCATTACGCTTGGCCTCCTCATTGACAGCCAATAAATCATTCATTTAGAAGCAAAGCAGGGAGAGAATCAAACAGCCATTTCAGAGCCCGAGGCCTTTCACTGTAGTGGCTGCTGCAGGCCACAGATCTAATGTAGAGTGGCTAGGCTGCAGGCGGGTGGAAGGGCTCTTAAGAGACAGGGGCGCATTGTTTGGAGAGACGGGAAACGTAGCTCTCATTAGACCTGGAGCCGAAAACCAACCTGAAAGGCCTGCTTCAATTTACCTGCCCTGTGCTTGGAATAAATCACCCCAGTGTGTGTTTGTGTGTGTGTGTGTGTGAGTGTGTGGCATGCACACATACAAAAGAGGGAAAAAATAGACAACAAACACACTCATAGGCAAATACGTACAAAGGACTTCATGCAGTCTTTTCAGGGTGCCCCTCTTCAGGTTTAAAGTTGTTTTAGTGAAGCTCTAGTTAAAGGCAAAGCCTTTTACTGGTCCGCCTCCAAAGGGCCTTTCATGAAGGTGCTTTCTCATTCAAATCAGAATCACAATTAAGGTGGTTCTGATATTTTTTCCTGTCTTCTGCAGGTTTGAGTATAAGTGACCTGCAGCTGTAATGACCTGCTACCACAGCATGAGTTGGTTCCAAGCAGATATATATATAAGTATAGATATTTTATTCTATTATTGTTATTTGTACTAGCTGGGATTAAGTTCAAGTGTGTCAAATAAATCATTTTATTTATATTGATCATTTATACATATGTCTCATGAGAAAATGTGTGCACCATTTTTTAGACACATTAATGTCAGTAAATCAGAAAGTTATGGCTTTAAACTAAGTTTGTGACAAAGTCATTGTTAATAAGGTGGTAGCTCAGATGTTATGAGATGAGACAGAAGTCAAAAATATGGCAGAAATCTAAAGTGTCATATTCATCAATGTTCTTATTGTCACACTGTCTCAGAGAATCCTTCACTTGGACTCAGAATAAAACCTGTTTACTTGTGATGAGCGTTGTGTGACTGCATGAGATTACTGCCATGGAGGTAACAGGAAATACTAAAAATCTCCCAGCTGCCATTTCTTAAGTCCAGTTTTTAAAGTTAAAAACAAACCAAAGACTCTTCTGCAAGTTTCGACCGTCACATTAGTCAAAACTCACTCACTCAATACAAGGAATCTGGTACCTTACACCGGATATAAACAGGCACAGCAGGTGCACGCTGTGACAAATCCCAAAACAAAGAGGAGAAAGAGGCTGAATGATTTTCAATTCTCTGATGCAAAGACTCGAAAAAGTAACTGGCAAATCTGTAAGTGGAAGTAGAACAACTGATAAAAGTTTAGAGAGGAGACAGCAAACCCTGGTAGAAATGTGGTGTCAGAGGTGTCAGGCTATTTAAATACTGACGGGTCCCCGTGTCTCTCCTCGTCTCTGCTAATGACATGCTCGTCAACGCCAGACAAAAGAACCTGCCGGCCGATCCACTATGCCTGTCACAGCACGCACACGCTCAACACATCAGGGTACATCTGTGTTTATGTCAGAGGGGATTCTCACATCCCTGTCCTGACCAGGCACCACAAAGGCATGATGAGTCTCCTCACACACACACACACACACACACACACACACACGCACGCACGCACGCACACACACACACACACACACACACACACACACACAATCATAAATGAGGTGAAATGGAATCAAACTCTTATTGAATGCCTGCTTGAAAAAGTGTAAGCACTCCATTCGATTCCAACCCGTATCGATCTGGGCTTGTTATTTGTTCTGAGGAGAATAGCATGTTTGCAGCTGACGACAAAGTCTTTGTCTCTCAGACTGCTGACAGGAAACAGCCGCTGATGGACTAACATCGTGAAAGAAATGGGCTGCTATAAAGCCGGTGATAAGCACCACAGAGAGATGGGTGCCTCACTGAATGCATCTCCCTGTTTTAAACACAATCTTATATAGCATCATAAAAGTGTCCATCCAACAGACATCTATTTGTCAGGATTCAGTGTGTGACAACATGTTCACTTGTTATTGAAGCGAGAAAGAAAACTTTTACTCTAAATTGGCTTTAAAAAGACGTCGTAAAACTGTCTCTCCATCGTTCGTCGCCTCTCCTCGTCATCCTCCTCTGACTGCTCTTTGTGACTTTAGCTCCAAAGCAGAGGAGTGTGAGTGACTCTTCTGTTTGATTCAGTGTTTTATGAAAGCATTAAATTGATGGTTTCAAGCCAGCCCAGAGAAAATGCACATAAAACTGAAACTAACTGAGAGATAATAGTCCTCATAAACTGGTCTAAGAGCTCTATAATTCACAGCGTCCCCGAGTTGTTCTGTCTTACGCAGCACAAGCTGTCGCTGACGGGTCACAAGCTGCAACACAAATACAAACAGTCCAACAAAGACAACTGCAGCCAAAAGGTGAGTCAAATGGGTACTTCAGAAGGTAAATGAGATACAAATCTTTGCCAAAAAAAAGTTGAAAACACAAAATAAAAAACATTTAAATTCCAATATTCAGTATTTATCATGTTTATTACAGTTGAATTGTATTTACTGCACTGAATTGGCCTGAATCCCTCAAATCAAGAGGGAAATTATTTTGATGGTTAGTAGTTGTTGCAGTGAATTGTCATTTTTTTTCCAAATATTTTATGTCAGACTGACAAAACATGCAAGAAAAGTTCCAGTAGATCAGAACAAAATCTAAATACTATTTACAGAATATGTTTTTTTTAAGCAAGAGAGAATAAAGACTTACTATACCCATGTGACATACACTATAACCTGCATCTGGATCTGAACACAACTGTAAATAACTACTTAGAATTATTTTAGCATTAGTTTTAATGGAGAACAACAATAATAAATATCATTACTTTAACAAATATTTCAGATTTATGGTTTTAGTCTCCTATTGTGATGGATTCATGTTGTGGAAAAAGCCAAAAGACTGGACCTGGTATCACACCCAGAACCCTCCGCATCAATAATAATAAAAACAGAACAAATAGAGTCAGGTTCAGGAGAAACCGCTCAGCGTTGACTGTTTTCTGTTAAAACAGTATTTCAACTTGTTTTTTCAAAATAGCATTTCAACTTTAATCCCAGTTTTCTTGTCAGTGGCACTAACATACTGTTGTAATTTTGGGAGGGAAACCATAACAGATTTAGTTTATATTACTAAACATCATCCTTCCATTCTTAAGAGTCACATTGGAACAAAACTGAATCCTCTGCAGTGCAAAGAAAGCATTTATGTGTTAAAAAGATCATTCTATTGAGCCGGAATGTAAGAAACTCAACTGTTTTGTTTGAAGCTTTTATAAACTGACCGTGATGGAAACTGCAGCCTCAGCTCTAGGTGGAAATCACTCAGACAAATTCAAAATACAGTCAAAATTAGAAAAGAGGATGATAAAAAGATTTTGTATCATCTTGCAGCTGCCTGCTTGTGCTCAACAGCCCATATACAACATAAATAATAACTTTTTCATCACTTTGAGGGAGCTTATCAAAATCATGGCGTTACTAATGCTCCTTGATTTAGTGGAATTTAAAGTCACAATTTATGTTTAACTGATTTCCTTATACAATAAAGCATTTTCTTATGAATGTGTTGCATCATATTTGATCAATATTAGTGTTTCAATACATTTGCTCTTTTTAAACAAATACTTAAGCACTAATAACTTGACACTTCAGACTTATGGGTGGCCTCAGCTGTATGTGCAGCAAATCAGAGAAAAAAAAAAATTACTGCATACATTTTCGCTCCAGCACTTCTTTGCAATTTCAGAACAACTTTTCTCTTGATTCTGTTTTGTTCCAGGACACCACAACCAAGATGAAGTCAAACTCTAAAAAACAGACGACCTAACAAGTGCTTCTGCATACGCAAACAGCTAGCATGACACACAGTGAGTGCATGAAATTTATGAGTCCATTGTGCGTCTTCGCGGGTTGCGCGGGGCGGTAATGGATGACCAGTGGGTGCCCGCTGACGTGTTATTCTTTTATAAAACATTGCCTCTGCGTAGCCGAGCGCAAGGGAGAGTGTGTCATGCTTGTGATGAATGACCAAAGGGTAACATCTTCACTGCTGACCCCTAACACAGGAAAGCATGCTCACACACACACACACACACAAAAGCACAAACAGACACATGCGTACACAAATCAAGCTTGCACTCATGCACATTCAGGTTGGTAAATAGACTTTTGTCACTGTGAAAGCATCATAAACATCAGATGCTGTGAGTTTACAATGAGTGTTTTCCTTTCTGAGTGTGTGTGGGTGCAGACAAACACTTGATCTATGTATGCTTTTTATTTTGTATTTGATCACAGATCAGACATTGTAAACATTCTTTTTACTGGCTCTCATTTATTGCACAGCCTAACAGGCCTGCAGTCATCAAAGGTATCTTCAGCTATGTCGTCAAACAAAGCATGAAAGACCGACATCAAAGCAGTCCCTGTTAGCACCGACGAACCCTGTGCTGCTGGACAATGCTGAGGACTGGAGAGGTGAGTAATAAGCACTGACCTTCTCCTTTTAGATGCACACCAACAACATGCAGCACATGTGCAAAAAAAAAAAAAACCCAAGCAAAAGAAAGAACCGAGCCCTAAAACGGCTTCTTCCTCCTGCAGGAAGAGAACAGAAAGACAGAGGAAGAGATGGGAAGAGAAGGAGACATGATAGGGAGGAAAACGAGACAGAGGGGATGGGGGGGGGGACGATGGGACAAGGAGACAGAGACAGAGTGGGTGAAGGTGGCGGATGAGGCAGCAGAGGTTTGGTGGGCCGGCTGGAAGGGGAACAGGCAGCCGGTCTATTATCAGGGGTCTATAGAGAAGCATTTAGGGACAAATAGGACACCACCCCCTGTCACCCCAAACCATTCAACCCCTGTCAGCACAGCCCATTCAGCCAAACCCCAGGGGGAGGTGGCAGAGGGAGGACAGAGGGCTGGGGGGGGGGGGTTGGCGGTGGGGGCTAAAGATGGACTACCCCAGTACCACCCCTCCATGATACTTCAGATGCCGTATCCTAGCAACGGCACTCGGGGTGTGACCTGTAGTCCTACGACTCCATTCAGTCTCACACTGTCTGAACATACATGCACACATACATCCAAACACAAGCACACAGGAGCCCCCGCAGCGCTTATCAGCAGTCAAAACGGGCTCTCTTGTACAACAATTAGCACAGATCTCACCCCTCCACAACCCCGCACCCACCCGCCTCCTCCAGCCTGGTCATGCCAGCATCCCCCTGCAGGGAGCAAACTTAATTACCATCAACAGACAGAGGGGAGTTGATCTTTACACACTTAAGATGATCCACTCGGCGCTCACACCGAGGGCGCGACATCCGAAAATAAAACTTTCTATTTTAGCATGCTGTCAATCACATGCTGATTAAAGCAGCATATTGATGACATTCTTCTCTCCTCAATTTTCATATGGAATTAGCATTTAATGAATTGTGTGCAGATTAATTATAACATAATGATATTTAATTGTTACCAACTAATTGTTGTGGCAGTCTTTGCTTTGCTGCTGCTGGGGAACTTTGTTTAGTTTGAGTTCAGAAGGGAACAGTTGGCAGGAGAACACTTCATTAGATCATCATTAAAACTTGAAACATTCAAGAAAAAGAGGCTTTTAATTATGATCAGAGTTTCCCTTGTTGTTTGCAATAAAAACAAAAGAGAGATGCTGAACAGCATCTTATGAGAGGAAATGTTGCTCAAATATAGTCTTTGGTTTCTTTTTAGTGTCACATTTAAAACTAGGCGCACACACACACACACACACACACACACACACACACACACACACACACACACACACACACACACACACACTTACAACACACTCAATTCTATCTGGAATTGGTGAGTGATAATAAACACACATGCAATAATTGTCCCAAAGTCACTTTGATCTTTTTCAACCCTGAGGAACCTTGCAGGAGGCCGATTGAGTCTACAGTCTTTATGACTTCTCATTAAAACACACTTTTTATCATTTGTTATAATATAGCACACTCCTCTCCAAATGACACCATTAAACATAATTCAATCTTTACCTCTTCTTCATGTGTGCTGGTTTTGCTGATTTATCCCCACTTCCATCTCATTTCCCCTCCTGATCTGCAGCAGCTGCAAACTGCTGCACTGCCCCTCTGTGGATGGATGTGGAACTGCAGGGTTACCAACACAAACTGTCCGCTTAACTCTGAAATATTACAAAGAAACAACAAAAAATTAAGTTTGCATAAATTGTGTTATGAACAAACGGGGAGTAAACACACTGCATGCACACATAAAAGTACAAATATACTTGCACACACAATGAGCAATTTAGTAAATGTCAGCAGGTCTGCAGAAAGAGAGGGAAATAGGCCTGCCTCCCATCTTTGTATTGGGAATACAGGTGAGATTGATGAGTAGCGTCTGTTTATCATATCGGTTATTCAAGATGAAAGATGAGCATTTGTAGAGGGGTTCCTCCCATTCACTGTCATTGATTTGCACACATAAACACAGGAGCAAAGCCACAGAGAGTGTCCTTGCTTTGTCAATAGTCAAGGTTAAATCACATGCAGAAGAATATTTGACTAATAGATCAAACGCAGCAAAGCTACCTTTTATCTTGATGGCAGAACAAAGTCGGACTCTTTAACGGACACAATCTTGCCTAATAAGAAAGTAAGTACTGAGTGAACGTCAGTTTAAAAACAACAACATAAAACTGTTGTTTAAAAGCAATAAAGGACGGCAGGGAAAATTGTGAGAAGCAGTCGGGGCAGAAAATGAAAGCACTCAAGTCGCAGCCAATTCTGCTCTGGTGAATTAGAACCTAAACCTCCTTCACATTAACATCCACAGAGAGACAAGTGCTGCTGGTAAGTGAATGCGTTGCCAGTGTTTGTGTCAAAAGCCTGTTTTTCTTCCTCCGCCAATTAGACCGACTGTGGTACAAAGGCAGCTAATTTTGCCAGGCTCCTGTAAATGGAATGATGGATGCTGATGTGGAGGGGAGGGCAGGGGCAGTGTGAGTGAATGCAGAGTGCCCCCACCTTGTTAAAATCTCTTGCAGAGAGGCGAGCATAGAGACACTGCTGTGTGCTCGAATGAGATGCACAAACCTTCCCTATTCACTATGAATTTAAAAAAACCTGCACTACTTTTCACAAGAGAGCGTTCATTATGTAACTCTAATGTAACGGCATAAAGCAGTGGAGCAACAGCCTATCAAGAGTAGTGGTTTGGCTGTTTTTCCCCCACTTGTGCTGTTTCATTGCTATAGGGTAATTTGTTGCACTCAGCAGGGCAGGGTAAAATGAATCAAGATTAATTTACATGCAGGCGAACACTTAGGCAAGGCAGAACGGTAAGCAAATGCACCTTCCCCGAGGCTGAGCAGAAAGGAGACAGCGCAGCAGAAGGGGGAAAAGTGTTGGCTAATTAAGGAGCATCAAATGTGACTGCTGAAGGCAGTTAAAAAGCCACAACATGCCGACTGAAGCTGCTCTTAGAGTGCAGCCTTCGCGTTTTAGTCGAGCTGCATCGACGGAGCCACAGAGTTTAATGGGAGCAACAGCCTCACAGCCACTTCAGATTTAGTCTTCATTAATTGTGGTTTAGATTCTCGCCTCCAAGCATATTATTTCAAGTCATTAGTTTATCTTCATTTAGACAGAGCAGTGCCACGCTCGCTAACGCAACAAACAAGACAGCGAACAGCTGTAGTGTTGTGAAGAGTCGAGAAGTTCCTGCATTAACCGGGAAAGAGAGGTTATTCAATTGAAGCACTGGATTTAAATAAAAACAACACAAAGACAAAGTCCCAGAAGACGTGAGGTTAAAGTGACAAGGCTAACTCAGACAAACTGCTGCAAACACGCAGGTACAAACGCAACTGCAAGTCCAAATCGAGGGGAATAAAAATACTAAATGAGCTGTTTGAGTTGGACATCTCAGAGAAACAACGGATTCTGAATCTTTGCCCCAATGAACAGACTTAACATATCAGAGAAAGAGATCACTGGGACGGGATAAAAAGAGAAGAGCTGCTAGACTTTCTCCTCTCTGTCGCTCAGCGGTAATGGACTCTGGACCAAGCCTGTGGCTGGGGAATCTGATCAAGCGCACACACATTCACACCCAGAATCATTCTGTCAAATATGAATAAACACTAACGCACATTGGCTGGATTGTGGGATGCAGCTCGGGGATTTGGGCAGAGCGTCTGGCATATTTGCCCATCTCAGATCTCCTGTCAGGGCCTGAATGTAGGATGACAGCAAGAGAGGGCCCACGGTGTCTGGAGACCTGTCTCCATCTATGCATCTCTCACATAAACAAATTCTCCCATCGCTGTATTCAGACTAACCTCTCTGCTCTATTACACACAAACACACAGCTGCCACAAGCACTCAGACACCCAATCAACAACCACAGCAAGTGAGGAACAGAGAGGGAACTGAAAAGGAAGAGGAGAGGGGAAAGAAGGGGGGAAAAAAGTAAAACGGGGAGCAGGAGGACAGGGGAGACAGGAGGAGCGTCGGGGGAGATGCTGAGATGAAAATGTTGAGAGGAGGCCAGCGCTCCGGAACTGTGCTCAGCGTTCTGACTGGCCGAGCAGGAACCTCCTAAAAGCAGGACGCCGAGCAGCGTGGATGAAAGAGAAATGGGCTCTGGTGGGATGAGGAATAAACAGGAGACAAGATGTGTGTGTGTGTGTGTGTGTGTGTGTGTGGGGGGGGGGGGGGGGGGGGGGGGGGGGGGGGGGGGGGGGGGGGGGGGGGGTAAAGATGGAAAACACACTGAATGCATGAAACATTTAGGACCTCCTGCTCTTTCCATGAAGCAGGAAAAACAATGAGGAACCTGTAGAACTGTTCTGTATGTTTAGATTAGCACAGAGCATGTACAGTATGTCACCTTCAGCATAAAAACAAGGGCTTTGAAGCTATAGGTGGAAAATTGTACTGGAATGATGGCCCCATTCAATGTTGAGTGTTTACAGTTTAAATTACAAAAGAAACATCTGACAAAATATCTACAGACACACACCTAATAACCAAACCCCTCAATTAGCTCATGATTTTTGAAGCATCAGATTTTAGCTGTGACAGGTGGCAGAAAACTGAAGCTCACTAAACTTCATCAAATTTACTCTGCCGTCAAGGGATTTATTTCAAGTGACAGTCAGGGGACGAAACTTCTTGTTGAATTCTTTGTGAAACACTAAAAAGTAGACCAGTAGACTCCACTGTGAATGTGATAAGTGTACCTGGACACACCCAGAAACTGTGCTGTTCAGCCAGATTGATCTGCCACATTACAAAACATTCCTCCTCCTCTTCCTCCTGGCTCTCCATGCCTGCTCTCTGCTCCCATCTCCTCTGATCAGAGAATTGATCCCCGGACCAGTCGATCGGTTGCTACTCTGTGATCTGGGCCGGGCCCAATTACTTCAGTGAGTAATAGTGATTAGTTTGTGTCTAGATCAATCCGCTCTGATACAGGCAGGGCGGGTTCGGACGGAGCCAGGGGAACCACTGACTATTCAAATTTGCAGGATATTTGTGGAACAACAACATGTCGATCCAGGGTCCTGTTCTTAGCATCTTGGGTGTAATTGCTTTAATACAGTATGAAATCTTCATGATGAGTCAGTCAGAAGTAAATTCATGGCCTACGGGATTTTTATATGTTTACAAAAGTTATTAAAAATCCCTGAAGAGAGTGTATATCGTGTGTATTTACATACATAAATCAATCAATCACATCAAGTTAATGTTTAAACCTGAGCTTGTGCCATTGGTTTGACATTGTCTGGGTTATTACAGAAAAACTAGTACTAATGTCGAAGGCAAATCTATTTATGTTGATAGTATTCATGGGCAATCCTTCCATAACATTGATCAACACAGTTTGGCTAATAGGAAAATAATAAACAATTACTCCTGTAGACGAGAAGGGTAATTGATTTTCTTCTGTAAATTACTACCACCATCAGCCCTGCATACACAGAAAGGTGATCATCTACATAAAATCAATGGGATATGATCCTATCTGTATGATAATCATGGACTGTAGCCAAGCCGCCTTCCTCCTCAGCCTCAGTGTGAGGAGCCAGCATAAAGGAAGCTGCAACTGAAAACGTATAAAAGCCGTCTGCTTTCACAGTAAAGGGATGGGAATGGAATTTGATCTAAACAGTCCTTATATTTTGTAAATTCATGAAAACTGCCAGGTGTTACCTGAATGGAGTTTTTTTTTAGTATGCATGAGAGAACTGCACCAACTGCTGAAACAGAATGTAGAGGATGAATAATTGTTGCTCGCACCATGCTGGTGTTCCCAGTGAGACGCTGACTTATGGTGATTGCTAGGCCCACCACAGCTGTATGTATGACTGTGTACAAAATCGATACCGTTACCAATATTAATATCAGTGACTGTAAATATATAAGGGCTGCATGGTAGCACTGTTGCCTCACAGTGAGAAGCAGGTTTGACTCCGTCCTGACTGTGGGTGGAGTTAGCACGTTCTCCTCATGAGAGCACTGGTTTCCTCCTGGAACTCTGGTTTCCTTCCACCTACTAAAAACATGCATGTTAGGCTATTTGGTGACTCTGAATTGTCTCTATAGTGATCAGTGTTAGAAGATGAGTGAGTGCGTTTGTATACAAAGACGCAAAACTGAGGTTAATTAGATCACGTGGGGTTTTCTGCTTCCTCAGGTCTGATGAGAAGCTGATAAAACTCCTTCACTGACTCCTGTTTATTTTTTTCAGGGCATTTTAAACTTGTCTGGGTGAGTTCTGACTGCTCTCCCTCAATCAAAACGTAAATATTTGACCAAATCAACATGAATATACATTCATGAAATAATATAATTTGCTGCTTAAATATTATTGATTTGTTTACATTTCATTTACCCTTTGCCGCCAAAAAAATCATAAAAATCTTGATTATTTGCACCCTAAATGTTATTCATAAAACAGGTTTTATTATTTGAAATGGTAAAATAATTTTATTATGAATATCTTTCTTATGAAATATCCACAGAGGATAGGTAATGATGATGAGTCTGTTTTAGTTAATATGATACCTAACGATGTGCACTCCATAACTACATTAAAAGTGCAAAATTTGAAACATCTTCAAAATTAAATGCAAATAAATATCATAAAAATATAAATATTTTAACTATATGTAAAAAGTTAGTACCAAAAACAGCTTCAGTGCAGCAAAACATACAAAAACCATAAAACGTTGATATTTAGCAGACAGCAATTACTGGAAACAACCAGACATTATACATTAAAATTAGAAGTATTTTCCTATAGTTTTCTGTGCATTCAGTTCAGCTGTGCCAATTATGATTAAATGACATGAAGTCAATCTGTGTGTTTAGACTGTAATAATAAACAGATACATTTCTGAGTCTTTGCAACAGAAACAATTTAGTATTTGGAAGCTGGAAGAAAACTGAAAAAGCTCAACAAAAACCTAAAATGTAGTTTTAATCATAATAACTGAAGTCCTATCTCTCCTGTATATTTATTAGCTAAAGAAACCACATAATGAATCTATTTCAGAAGATCTTTTCATTTTGGCTTCAGAGATGAAAATGTGGTCCACAGTTCTGTTAGACACTAAAATCAAACACGGGCTCTTTTAGTATGACAGCTTTTAAAGCAGAGAGGGGACATGTAGCTGGAGACAAGCAGCCGGAGGAGGCTTTCAGAATATTAGCTTCTCAAATCAAATCACCACGAAGGGAACACACAGCCACCATTTAATATGATAAGGTACCCTGGACAGAGAGGAATAAAGTGAGTGCTCTGCTTGAATATGTCCTCTCTTTAAGGATGTTAATGGCTTTGGGTAAAGTGGAGTGTGTCAACGCTTCATGACTGCTTTAGCCTGAGACTAGTTTTTAAGTACAGAAAGGATTTAGTCCATTTACCTTTTTTTTTTTTTCCTGCTGTAAGTTGAACAAACTGAAAGCAAACCCTCTGACAGGCTGAGTCTGTTTTTAAATTATATTCAGCATGTTATTAAATCATATCTTATTCGTTTATTAGGAGTATTAAGTGGAATTAAAGGAGGGGATGAATAAATAGTCTGGGATCGGTTGACAGGCTCAGGTATAAACGTAGCACTGAATTAAAGAAGTAGCTCTGTCCAGATTGATGTCGTGTTTCCGTCATGACTGGCTGGAAGGCTGAGATCACTCAATACTAATCAACAGGCTGGACACGAACTGGTCTTTATCACTTTGTCCCCTTTATATGACTCCCAACCTTGGCTGAGCGACCAGTTGCCTGATTTCTCATTTTGTTGCACTGCGACTGACAGTGAGGGGCTCTGATTGAGGGGATCCATTAGGGATCGGCCTGAGGAAAGCCTGCTTGATGGATGAGACCAGCAGTCACCTTCAGAGCTTGCTAACAACACCTGTATCCTCTCTGTCACACATGCACGCACACACACACACACACACACACACACACACACACACACACACACACACACACACTGCACACATTTGCTGACATAAAACAATTCACATTTTTAAGCAGAGAGAATAAGTCAGCTCTGCTAACTTATCAGCTGTGATTTATTTCACTGTTTGGCTAAAAAGACTCACATTTATTCAACAAAATACATTTAACTAAAGTCTTGCATTTATTTTAAGGATATGCATCATTTTTAAAGTAAAAATCTAAAATGCAAACCTAAACCAGTCAAGTTAAGATGATTCAGTCATGATTTGTTTGTTTGGCACAAAACAGTTCACATTGAAATTGGGTTCTGTGGAAAGATGAACAATTAATGTCATTTCTATTGTGAAATGTTATTTGAACAACCTCAGTTTAGCGAAATAGTTTGATTCTTAATTGAGGAGCTAACAGCTAGTTAGACCAATCATATTTAAAAAACTTCAAAATTTCATAATATTTCATGCAAATACTGTTTTCTAAACCTTTACAAAGTAAATTATTGACAATTATGTTATATGAGATGTAAATTTGAAGGAAATAAGCATTTTCAATGCAGCCTGAGGCACCGTCAGCACAAATATCAGCAGTATCCTGAAATAATCATAGAACTCAGTTTAAATTGATAAATGTGTGAAATATAAAATCTCATTTTTAAATCAATGCTTAAATTAAGTATCTGACGTGCGAATTTCTTTTATGAAACTAAAACATTTGAAATTTGCTCACATGGAACCAAAATTTCACCTTAAAGTAAATTCAAATGTGATTCAAATAATATAATATATGTTAAATAATTAAGTATTTTTTTTATCAAAATGTTGTAGCAACAACATATAAAAGCTTTATTTTTTTGTAATTTAGGGAAATGTTTTTAAATATTTATGAAGATTTGTTCTGTCACATTTAAAGGATGATTATTAGTTTATAACTGATACAAACAAACCCGATCAGAACAGACTTTTTGTTGACATAAGAAAGGGTTTTATGATTAAAAAAAATGATTATTTCAGGTTTTTATTATTATAAGGATCATTTTTAATAAATTAAGGCTCACCTTATCAGAGACATGGTGTGAGACTTTAACTCTCTGTTCCTCAGATTTAAATCTTCCTCACTGGGACTTTGGTTCCTACTTACATGAGTATTTATATTTCTGAACCCTGTCTGAGTGTAAAGCAGCTGTCTGTGTGTTAGTCTGTGTGTTTTTGTGAATTACCATCTGCATCTAGCAGGCTAATTGCTCTGAGCAGTATTATCTCATTAGGGCCCATCAGCGTTTGACATTTAAATACAGAGCTGCTAAAAGCCTCTTTGCTTATTTAACATGAGCATTAACATCCAGCACATCCTCTGGAGAGGCAGAACAGGTACAGACCTCGCTCTTTTTTAGCTCATTTTCTCTTAACTTCCTGCTCTTCAAGCCTCTTGGTAATTTTTTTTTCTTTTCAAATCACCAATTTATCATTTAATAAGAATAATGCTGCTAATAGCTGCAGAGAGAATCTGGTGAAAGTGCGGTGACAACAATTATATCAATAAGGAGGGGATGCACAGAGGATGTTAGCAGAAAGGTGAAAAAGGGAATGAGAAAAGAGGGATGAGAAAGGGTGACACAGAAGGGGAGGAAGGTCAGTAGAGCAGAGTTAGCGAGGGAGGGTAGAGTCTGATGGGCACCAAATGAACAAATTATGACGGACTCCATTTTGTGGGATGGGGTCGCCCCCCCTCCTCCCTTCTTTCTCCTCTCTATCCCACCCTCTTCTCTTCTCCAGTCCTCCTCTCCTCTCTTCTCTCTCCTGACAGTTCAATTTCCCCCGCTCGCCTTCTTGCTCCTGCCTGCTAATTGTGAGTGAAGCCTTATCATTGGGCCCCCCATCCACCCTCGGTCCGAGGAATCGCTGCATCTGAGAGAGGAGACTGGAATGTCAAAATGTTATCCGAGACAGCAAACAGCCAGAGAGACGGAGGTCACACACAATAAGACCGGATGTTCATCTGGATGCACGAGCTGCAGCATCTCTGACGAAAGGCAGAGAAATGCTGCTAAACGGTTAAAAACATCACTCATCTAAGGGTTCAAATGCTTTTTCTTTTTTGCCCTCTTCAACACATGTGTTAGCCAACTTGTGTTTTTGCAGTGACTAGCCTTGTTTCAGAGGCAGGTGTCAGTCAAACAAAGTCAATAAAAAACACTTTAGTCACACAGAAGGAAATATATTTCTGATCCACAAACATATTGACTTTTGAAACAAAAAAATAATCAAAAGCAACTATTCAGAGCAGGACAATAATCTTGAAAATTGATTGATTTGTAAGCTGTAAAAATAAACCTGCATGGTGAGTCTACTGATGACACACACACGCACGCACGCGCACACACACACACACACACACACACACACACACCAAATCTTAGCTGAGAGCACTTGACTCTCCTCTGCAAACTGGATCTGAGGCGTGCCATTTACAGACAAAACAAGCTCAGGTTCAAACCTAAGAATCATCCCACTCCGCCGCTCAGCATGCTTCTATTTTGTCGTTTCAAATTGCAAAAAGCATTTGTTCATGGTGTTCCTTTAGTCACACTGTTCACTGCGTTTGCATGAGGTGAAAACAGACGGACAAACAAGCAGAGATGTGAGGTGATCTTTGCTTCAAGGGGAGCAGCTGGATTTAAGATGGGCTGAGCTTTAAAGAGCTTTAATGGCCAGCCAACATAACTGATCTGAGGTCAGAATAATCTGAATGTCGGAGGAACTATCATGGTCCACACAGGACAGAATCACTGACCCCAGACGTCCCCTATCATAGAAACCTAGATGATAGGTAAGAAGAGAAAAGAGGGAAGAAGATTCAGAGATATTCCTACAGAGGTAATGAGGGTTAATTCATCGGTTAGGGATTAACAAGGTGGAGGAATATGATGGGTAGCACTTGGCTTCTTGAATAGGAGCTTAAATCAACCTTATTATGTGTGATGTCATCTCAGCTCCAGAGCCCCGCCTACTGAGGATACAAATATGCCCTTCAGAGAATAAATTTGTTTTAAAAAATGTCTGATAACTCAGTATAGCTCTGTGTGAATGCCATTGATTAATCTGGTGTTCAAAACTAGCATCATGTTTAATCTACAGCAGGGGTCTGTGGGCCATTTGCAGCCCTCAGTGTGATCTTATGTGGCCCTCTTCTGCACTTCAACAGTGGTAGAATTTTGTTGATACAGATAAAACGTGTATGTTAATGAATGTTTTTACTCATTTGAGGCCAAACAAAAACGACAATGGAAAGAAATCTTTTAAAAATGATAGTATTTGTCTTTAATTAACCAAACTTTTTTGTGAATAAAACTACAAACTCTCACTGATTTTTACTAAAAAGCAGACTTGTGTGCAGCCACCTGACAGGTGAAAGAAGTGATGTTTTAAAAACAAACTTCCACAAACAACTTCCATAAGAAAAACTATGTTCATTTAATATGTTCATGTATATGGTCAAAAGGTGAAGGCCCTGAACAAAGAAGTTGTTGTTTTATTTGTGTGAGTGATGGTATACTTGCACATGGGCCACACAGTGAACTCAAGTCTGTCGCTCCATACAGCACCACCTACTGGCAGAATGTGGAGTGTTATTAATATTCTTATAATATCATGTTTATCTCATTGTCTGATCATATTATGTATTGGAGAAATACACAGCTTAAAATAATAAAAGTTGTGCCCCTGAGCGGGAATATTTTCTAAAAATGTACAAGTTTTTAAAAAATGTGGTTCATAATCTACTTTATATGCAGTTTTCATTTTTAAATTTACCTGAGGGACAAACAGTAAGAATTCTCTACTGATTTGTTATGATGTTTACTGAAATATCATCCAATGTAATCTGAAATGTTTTCATTTCTAACTTGTAGATGTCACTGAATGTGAGTCGTTTGTTTCTTGAGAAATTGTAATTTATTTGTTTATTTTTACCAGCTGTTGTGTTGATGAAGTCTTATTTGTTGCTGTTTGACAGAAAATTATTTTCCAAACTGTTCCATTTAGATTTTGTTGGAGTGTTTTCTGTTACAGTAACATGTTAAAAGATACTGTACACAAAAAATGACAAAATAATTATATCTTATGTTCTTAAATGTTTTCAGCTTGTGTTTTTATCAATGCATAATAAACATTATCCCATGTTTTCTGTAGAAATAATGCAAACTGTGAACAGGTGTAATGTTTGTAAATTATTGTTATTATGTTCACCTGTAAAATCTACTATAAAAGCTTCAAATTCCCATTTTTCCAAAGTACATAAATCACGTGACTTTCTTTGTGTATCTGATTGAAGACTTTTCTTGCACATTACCATATTTTCCACACTGTCAGCTATTAAATGAAGGATAAAAACACCATTAAAGTGTATCAAGAATATAAAAGCAAACAAAAGTGGGACCATTTTCTTTTTGAAGAATGAGGAAAAGCATTTTTTAAATCAAAACAAACAAATGTGTGTGTGTGTGTGTGTGTGTGTGTGTGTGTGTGTGTGTGTGTGTGTGTGTGTGTGTGTGTGTGTGTGTGTGTGTGTGTGTGTGTGTGTGTGTGTGTGTGTGTGTGTGTGTGTGTGTGTGTGTGTGTGTGTGTGTGTGTGTGTGTGTGTGTGTGTGTGTGTGTGTGTGTACACTGAGACTAATCTGCATGTTGAGTTATTAACTGGGTTTGATCTCTGGATGAGAAATAAACTGAACTTGATCTCCGAGGCGAGCCCCAGCTAACTAATGATGGCTTGAGCTAAGCTAATATTTCATCATCACCCAGCCCGTGTGTGAGTGATCCTGAAGCTATTAGCAGACTAATGGCTAAACGCTGTGGCTCTGCTAAAGAGGATACAGCCACTGACACACTTGGCATCTGTTAGCTCGTTTAGCGTGGACATAAATGAGTGTGAGATGAAGACACTGGAGGGATGGGCACATCAGTGACCCCTATACATATATACTTGCACATATAAAGACACATACATACACACACACACACAGCAGCATAGACGTGGTGACCCCTGCACATCTGATGAGATGGGAGCTGATATGCGAGTTAGAGGGAGCCACATTTGTAAAAAGCGATAGCCAATTACAGCAGTGCGAACTGGGGGATAATAGCCTGCCTGTCAGGCTCTGTGTGCAGTATATATGCGCGCGTGTGTGTGTGTAAGTGTGTGCCTGAGCACATAGTACCCACGAGTGAATATTGGGTTCCTATTCTCATCTATTTGCCCTATATCTCCATTCCTTGGGTATTAATTTCATAGCAGAGCTGCAGCATGGCGCCTGGGTCGTTAGTGTGATTCATAAGGAGTTCATCCACATTAAAAAAAAAAGACAAGAATGAGCTTTGTCCACAAAAATGGAAGATTGAGGTTTTTATCCATACACTTTCTTTTTCAGACTTAGATCAAATAATAATGTACAGCATTCAAAGCAGAACATAAAGATAAAAGATAAAAATTATAACGAGCCTAAATGTAAACGTGTAAACGTGACATTATCCGCATCAGAGCACGTCAACAACATGACAAGAGTTTCTTTATGGTAGAAACCTGCGCAGAGAGACAGAAACCAGCAACAATAAAGACACAAGAAAGCTCAAACATCAGTGGTTGTCCTGTACTTTCCACAGACACATGATCTCCTCAAGGACTTGGCCCTGTCAGCCTCAGCAGCCAGCCATGTGAAACAGAGGAATGATAGACTATCAGAGGAAGGGAAACCGTTCGAGGGAATTGTGTGGATTTAGTGGTCTAGTGCTGACACATGGCTTTGAGCGTGGTAGAAAAGCACTTTAACTCTCGAGTGCTTTTAAAAGTGCTTTTATCACATGTACACACTCCATAAAACATGGCTCTGGGTGTATATACTGAATATATATATATTTTTTTCTTTTTTCCTAGAGTTAGCAGCAAACAAAAGCACTGATTTTAGTTATGTTCTGAAGTTTTTGAGTTTATTAATTTTGTAACAGTGAAGAAAACTGTGATTGCAGTCAAAACGTCTTGAATGAGACGTTTTGTACACCTATACTTTCTAGAAATCCCCCTACTTGGTGTTTAATGCCAAAAACAAACAATGAAGTCAGAGTGTGTCCCATGCAATATACCCCTCTCTCCTATTCATCTCTGTAATAGAGATGCAAGCTCCGTAATGCTCGCTGGGAGCCAAGCATGAGATTGAGGATTTCTCACACACCATGCATTATTCATACTCCAGAGCAACAGAGTGTGTAAGATGAGAATTACACAGCATGAAGAGAACAGGGGAGAGGGGACTGAGGGGGTGAGGAGTGGGAGACAGGGAGGAAGGAGAGGGGAGCAAAGGTGAGACACTGTGTGGAAGAGAAAGAGATTAAGGGACAGAAATTATAAAAAAGAAAGAGTGAGATGGTGGACACCGTCGACACGGTGTTTCACGTCTCCTTCAGGTTAACTGCAGGAATGTTTTTGGAGTTTGTGCACAGCACGATGGAGGAAATGAGCACGGAACCAGGAGCCCAGAAAGCCACACCAGATTGGTTAACAATTTGCATTTGTTAAAGTTGGTTTGCATTCTGAGCACAAACCGAATGGTGAGCAGGAAATTTCAGGGTGCGCGTTCGGCCGTCGTCTTCATAATGAAAAACAGTGGGAAGTGAGTCGGGGTTGGAATTGATTTGTTTAACAATGGAAATGAAACAAAGTAGGAGGCGCAGGCCAAAACAAGATGCACGCCATCTTCAACGAAAACTCCAAATCAAGAAATTGTAAGACTGCAGCAGATACAATTTGACTTGTGCTGCATGATTCAAAACTGTTTTCAACAGAATAATTGAAAGATGGTTAAAAATATATATTTTATTTCAATTACAGTATAATCTTTTGCAGAAATACAAGGATAATCAAAAATTTCTAAAAGCTCCTGCCAGCTAAAAATAGCCCTTTAAAAATGTAATGTAAAAGTAATTTATTAGCAGCCTTTTTATTGTAATGATCAAATCAAAGCAGGGTGTTTAATATCAAATAATAGCAATAAAAGTTCCTCTGATGACCCATTTGCTTGGTCTGAATGCCTTTTAGCAGACGACTAATGTTGTTAGTTTACTCTGTTAATGGAATATTACATTACAGTTTTTCAAAGCACAACTTAAATATGTATGTGAGCAAGTGTGTGTGTGTTCACCGAAGCAGCCTTAATGACAAGAATGTGATGGTTACTGGCTTTTTAGCTTCCCAGTGATGAAAAGCCAGTATTAATTTAGGCTACAGATTTCATTTGTTCCGAACAGGAAAAACAATATAAATCACTTTTAGCGTGATTAGAGAGAGGGTTAGATTAATCCCGGCCTGATTAGGGCATTATGCTGGCTTGTTATGGACACACAGGGTGACTGACGGTAATTACTGTCTGTAATAGGGGAGAACACATTCAGTCAAGGCGTGAGCCACGGGCAGTGTGAGTGAATATGTGTGTGTGCAGTTATATGTGTGAGCATTGCTCTGCTCAAATCAGGGTTTAAAATGTTCGATTTTTATCTGTCGCACACCTAGACGGCCTGAAGCGTTGGGTGCAGAGCTGCAGGAGATACTGCAAGCAGCAGGCAGAAGGAGAGGCTTTGTTCATGATTATTGATATCCTAAGACAAACATATTCACCCGGGTAATAAAAACAGATGGCTGGTGTGTTTGGCAAATATGAGAGGGGGTGCTAAATCAGCAAATCGAACCTCAATGTGGGCAGCGCACACATACGGACACGACTGAACTTAATCCATAAACAAAACATGATGTAAATAAAAACCTGAGTGGAATTAATACTTTAAGGATTCCTGATTGATCGAAGTCTGTTCATTTCCTCTAAGGGGTGAAAGTCAAATGTAACTTTCAGTTCTATTCTTTTCCAAGCTAGGACTCCATTTGCAGCTGGGAATTTCCTGCATGTGTGAAGCTAAATATCTTTTACAGTTTGGAGGCAGACATAAGGCACCCAATGAGATGTGTCCCATTAAAGGCAGGGAAAATAACTACACATATTTAGCAGGACGCTGCACATCTCTTCCTTTTCCCCCCTCTTCTTTCCTTTCATCTTTAACGTCTTTTTTTATGAGAGCAATTGTTCCTTTTCACCACATCACTGGTTAAAAGAGAGCTTTAACATGCTGTTGGCTCAGCAAGAGCTGCACACGATTTGAAAGGCTGAGTCCCCCCCCCCTTCTGTTGGTCCCTTTGGGCTGTAAAACAACAATCGAGAAGCTGATTTTATGAGTGCACGCCTCTGCTCTTTGCATGTTTATGTCAAATATTTGGAACAAATGGCATCCATTGGCTGGAACAACACAGATAAATCAAGTCAATTCACGGGGAAAAGAAAGCGGCACGGGCCACTGAGAAAAGTGGCCCACTTCATGGCTGACAAGAGGAGTGCTGCATTATTCAATTAATACCTGAAAGGGTACATTTTATGCAGCATTTACTAAAGCATCCTCCAGTCAACATGCACAGAACACATACAAATACACAAACGCACAAATACTCCCACACAAACACAAGGACTTGTGTTTGCATCCTGGGAAAAGACTGGACTCCCCCTTCCATTTTGCCAAATCAAATATACAGTGAGAGCAAGCTAAAAGGCACTTTCAATCAGCCACTCTGGGTCTGTCTGTCAATCTGGGAACAACAACAATCTAGCCTACTTGGAGTGGTCTAGTCAACATCCATTCCCCAATAAATTCAATCAGTGATGCTTTGTGTGTGTGTCCATGTGCGTGCACTAAAGTGTTTGTGAGAGGCAAAGCAAAAGACAAGGTTTGTGATAGATTGCTTTAGACCTGCAGAAGTTCTTAAATATCTAAGGAAAAAAGATAAAGACACACCCCAAGTTGCAGGAAATAAAGAAATGATTAGATTTTGCTTTGAGCACAGCCCTATTCCTTCTTTTAAAGTGACAATAAGAATCTCTAGTTCACTAAATAATCTTAGAAAGCCAAGTAGCAGAGGTAACAGGCCTGAGCTAATGACATTGATGTGAAGGGCTGCACGCTGGAGTGATTGTCTGACTGTCTGCGACCCAAAAGCAGCACTAGCAGGCTCATCATGGCCCCGCGCTCTCATTATTTGGCCACAAATGGAAATGCAAATCGCTCGCTTTGCTGCGGACGCCTCAAATTTATTAAACTAAAAGGTTTAATTTCCATTTTTCTCTGCATCAGCTTTATTTATAAATGTCGCGCCCTATGAAGACCCTGTTATTTTCTTCCTCTCCTGCAGGCTCTTAACAAATCTGCTCATTAATATGGAAATAGAGAATCAATTGCTTTTCCAGCTACAGAGGGCTGCTTCCCTACGCGGTGTGTAATATGCTCTGACTGGTCATCAGCACAAACAATCCCACACACAAACACACACCACATATTAAGCTATATAGGAACACAAACCTATATGATATATCTGTTTTTGTTGCAAGAATGCTGCATAAATTTGACTGCATTGGACCATCCAATCACAGCAGAGGCTGAATACTCTATTTTCCAGCCTATTCCAGCACCGTCAGACCATTGCCAGAATGACACCAGATGTTGCGGCATTAATAACCCATAATATCAAGTGCCGCTCATCCAACCATTCAGCGCCCTAAAATAACACTCATAGACCCTAATGAGATCTAATTAAGCACAAGGTTCTTATTCAAGGCAATATGATGATTATTGCATCTGTGGCTTTTAACATTTGGTTGTCATATCTGCCAGTAAATTGCCTCTTTTTTCCTCTCTGTCTGTCTGTCGTTCTGCTTGTTTGCCTGCTCTCTCTGTGCCTTTTTTCTGTCTGTTTTCAGCCAGGGAGCGAGCTAACACAACTATCCACTGTGGTCGGCGACCTAATAAACATTTCTAAATGGCCATGACCAGCTGGTTAACAGACTAATGTAGCAGCTATTAACCAAAGCAGTTGCTTCCACACGGTGTCATCTGTGGAAAAGCTGCATTACGTAGAGAGGCAAGGGAAAGTGGACGAGAATGCACAGAATACTATTTTCACCCCACGCCTGTCCATATGCACTTTTCTACACATTGCACAGCCTGACATAGCATGTTTATCTTCCACATTCTGCAGCAAACAAACCATGTGACGTATATTCAACCCTCAGTTCAGAGCTTATTAGAGACTCAAGGTGTGTGTGCGCGTGTGTCTTATTAGGAAAATTCAGTTTCACTCAAGGTCTCAGCACTGCGGTTGCAGACCACTGGCCATTGATTATTCATAGAGTCTGTGATTGGGTCCATTAATACAAGATTAGGGAAGGAACCGATGCTCATTTTGTGTGTCTGTGTGTGTGTGTTTGTGTGTGTGGGTTAGTTTGTTTGGACTGCAGGTAAATTGTAATGAATGCACAGTTTGAGTTCAGCCAGAGTCTATCAAAGCAAAACATTATGTATGTGGAAAAGAAAAGCATTCACAGGCGATTAGTCACTTATTACCAAAAAGCACATGAGCTTTACTGGAAGGCGCGATGTGTTAGGCTGCTCTAAAACTAAAGCAACGTGGTGCCTTTGTTTAAAAATGAGAAGCTTAATTCCAACAGAGAAAGGAAATAGTTGAACCTCCATCGTTTACCACATACTGTAAGATTTTAACCTAATAGCATTTGTTCTCCAATTGAAAGTTAATCTGGGTAAATGGTGCTTAAATGTTTAAATCACATTTACAGGCTGTCAACTGATCTGATGTTCTTCACATGGTCACCCTTCGTTTGAATGAAAATAAATTGATGGCAAATGAGGAAAGATTCTGCAAAAGGAGGCGAGGAGACCTATTAGATCATAGCTCCCCCAAGTGGTCGTTTTTGGTAACTATAAAGGAATTCTGAAGAAATTGTGGAAAAACTTTTCATCTCTCTCAATGGGTCTGATTATTCTTATATTTTATTTTAAGACAATGTTTCAGATGAAAATGTCACTTTTGCACTTTTTTAAAGCAATCTGGGTTGCTCTTTCACCCACTAAATGAGGAACTGAGCCAGTTTATTCATGACAGGTATAAGAAATATTAACACAATCATCATAATAGGGGATCTTAGACTTACATTAGTTTATACACATTATTGAATGAATGCAGGAACAGTGTAACAATTAGTCCTAGAAAAACTCTATTTTTTGTGTATATAAATAACTTTGACAAAAATGTTTTTTCTTACAATAAAATACAATCCTAATAGATATTTTCCCATTCTTTTGCTTCTTTTTTCTGAGAGATAACTCAGAAGTCAGACCAAAATCTCAACCCAACTCAATAGCTACAATGTCATGCTGCAGGAGCTTCAGTTATGAGACCAAATTAGAAGCTTTTTTCTGAAAAAAAGTGATTTTCATGCCTTCAGTGAAGTCCCAAAGACTCGTAGAATAAAAGTACAATGAAGAAGTTGGGTTTAGCAAAATATGTCATTACCAAGACATCTGATGTGTTTCAAGTTTCAGTTTTTGATATTCAAAGTGAAAAACTATTCCAGATATCTCTAACATAATTTTGAAAAACAAAAACAAAATGCTATTAAAAATATCCAGAATTCATGATAACAAGTTAAAATGTTATTTCAGACACCATTAACTAAACATATAACATCAAATAATAATTACATTTGGAATATCTATCAAAAAATCCTGACCATTATTCATATCATAAAAATACACAATATTCAATGTTGGTTTAGAAATGGAATGATCCATACCTGAAGCTGAAAGTCCAATACGCATGAATGGAGGAAGTGATGCAAAGAACGATATATCAAATGAAATGTGTGGCTATAACCACAAAAGTTTTTCTCCATCAATAAAATAGATTTATTTTTAAAAAGTTGCAGGTTCTACTATTAACCACTACATTAGAGAGCTAAAGGTGATGTTGATGTAAACTTTTGTGACAACTACATAGAAACAATAGCTCATCTGTTTTGGTTTTGCCAGTATAGAAAACATCTTTGGAGCAAATTCTCACATTTTTTAAAATAATATTTCCCTTAATTTTTCTTTATGGTGGAAAGATGTCTTGTTTGTTTACATAAATTATGACTTTATGTCATCACCTGCCATTTAAAAAAATCTATAACTCTAAATTATATGCCAAGTTTTATAATAATAGGCTACTGATTAATAAAACATAATTTTTCAATAGTATAGAAATATATTTCTTTAGTTTTGCTGTGTGTTAAATTTGTTTTAAACTCCTGCTGTGCTCATGATGTATACTCATGTTTACTCTTGTCCTTTGCTTGCATTCCTTCGTGATTTTATGCCAACTTCATGTATTCCATGCTCTGTTTCTTTAGGGTTTGTGTTGTGTTAAAATTAGGCTGCTGAAGATGTTAGTATGCGTGGGATGTTGAAGATGTTATTTTTGACTGTAAAAAAATGAATTTTGAACTCATTTCCACTTGAGCCAATTTATGTTTTAAAGGTGACTCGTTTTTTAGGGATTTTTAAGAGATTTTAGAGATCTTTTAAAAAAAACATCAGTTGAGGAGATACTTTTCACTAGAAGAACGTGCTAATTTAAATACTTCTAGTTTAAACTACGACTGTTAATATTGACATTTCAGCTACAATGAGTAGTAATATTGAAGTATAAAAAGGAAGTTAGATGTGTTGTTTTGTTGATATTGTATCGTACCTGTCCAGACGTGATGCTCATGGAGCTCAGTGACGTTGTTTATCTCCATCCGCTCGTCTCCTCCTGCCATTTTTGTGCTATTGGCTAACGGGCTAAGCAAGAGGTCTCCATCAGCAGGAGGCGTAGAAGACTGCAGACAACAAAAGGAGGCAGTCACATCAGAAGACTGAGACCTAACTTTTGAATAGGGGAGTTTTAATTAGGAAAATTGTTATTAGAAAGGCCATACAATGTCCGATTTTGACAGCAATCCGTTCGCAGACCCGGATTTCAGCAACCCATTTCAGGTAGCTAACTTAGCAATTTTAGCATACATGCTAAGTGCCTTAGCTAACAGCTTGACAGCAACCCAGACGTGTTCCCTTAATAGCTACACGAAACATTTGTCAACCATTTATATTTCATATGACTGCTCATATTATAAGGAAGTTAACAAGTAATTACGTCACACATTTCTGTCTTATTACGTTTGTTTTTAATGCTGTAGCAATTACCAGTTGCTACTGTTAGCTTTGACCACTGTAAACATTTGATAATGGTTACTGCTTTCTTACTTTGTTAATTAGGTACAATGTTTGACAAACTGGTTTATTTACTAAATTCACTGGAAAGCAAGTCTTTTTAAAAGCGTTATAGCAGAGTTACATGTGTGTTTACTGTGTTTCAATGCAATTTGTTACCAGCATCAGTACCACTGACTACTAGAGACACATAATACACCTTTTGGTGATTAAAAATCATTTTTGTGCTTTTTTTCCATTGTGGACCAGATCATTTTATTTTGTATAATAAATAGTTTTGTAAAAGTTTTCTGTCTAGCAGCACACCTGATCAGGTGTTTTAACTGTTGTTTCTGTCACATTTTGACAAGTGAGTGAGGTTATATTACGAGTAAAATCTTCACTGTTAATTTTTATAGCACACTCAATCTATAAACCCTATCGTAGACTGTCCTAAAATTCAAATATGTGGTTAGTGGCTCTTCTTAACACAATGCTGTTCATTTGGGTCAAGGGTGTATTTTTTGTAATCATCAGTGAAGAAGGCAAGTTGCAAGCTCAAAAGCAGCAACACATACTAGTTTGACAGCACTTTAAAGCTTTCTTAGAACAAAAGATTGCATTGTTTCTTATGACTACTGGATGATAAAGTTCATTCCAGCACATGATCTACCTTAAGGCACATTTTTCTCTGTTCTTCTTCAATCCTGTAAGCACTTTGATAAGAATTTGACGGACTTGAAAATTAATTATGCTTTTTTTTTTTTTTTTACTTTTTGCATACAAGTTACATGTTTTTTTTAAAGCAATGAAATAAAAAGTTTAGATTTTGTATTTGTAGTTGACCTGTGTTTTCCTGTAGGATCCTTCAGTGACCCAGGTGACACGGTCTGCCCCTCCTGGTGGTCTGGAGGAGTATAACCCATTCACAGATGCCAGAACGGTTAGTTTAGCACATCATCTCTTGACTAATGTCTGCTTTTAATTCAGTGACCTTCTTTTATCTACTCCCCTCATTTTTCCTACAACACTTTTCAGTCACCAAGGATTTAGCTGAAAAAATATGTGGCCTAATTACAGCTTTCACTCAATGTCTGTCTTTTGGTTAATTAAATAATAATGTAGAAATGTGTGCTGGTTTGCAGGCAGCACCTGGAAATGCCCCCAAATCTACTCCTGCACCCTCCCAGAACACACAACCTGCCATTATGAAGCCAACAGAAGAGCCGCCTGCCTACTCACAGCACCAGACTCAGGTAATATATAAAGAGATGTCACTGTTTGTTTAAATCAATCAATGTTAACAAAACCAGTTTAAAGGTAATTATACCCTCTCATTGCTCTGAATGTTTTATTTATCAGGACAAACTATAAATATATATTATTTGGTCCTTTCCTTTGTGTTTAAATTCCAATTTAAGACAAGACATCACATATTATTTCTTTAGAAAGACCAATCCAAAATGTGTAACTGTTCAAATACTTTTAGTCTGAAACTTAGATTCTCAACACATTCACCATTTTTTCTTTTGGTTCATTCATTTTTTTCTCTTGTCCTTTTTATTCTGTTATCCTTCTGTTTTCTGTTGACTCAACAGCGACGCAATGAGGTACTGTGTTTAATCTGAGATGCTCTTTATCCATTATGTCACTGCCATGCATAGTGTGGATCCACTGCTCCTTTTCTCACGTGTAGCTTTCAATTACAGTAGCTAGATTCATACTAACAAGGATGTGTTTGATATAAAATAGCTGCTTTTTATCCCTGTCTTAAACTAACACCACCAGGCTTACCTGCTTTACAAAGAGTCCCAAGTCATAACAAGCTGTCAGATGTGGGGTTGTAAAGTTTAAGAACATTTTTGTGGCATCCTTAGGATCAAGCGCGTGCTCAGGCTGAACTGTTGAGAAGGCAGGAGGAGTTGGAGAAGAAAGCTGCAGAGCTCGATCGTCGGGAGAGAGAGTTACAGTCCCACGGAGTGACGGGTCAGTCAGTTTGTCTCTCAGGCTTCCTCATTAGTCACTCATCAGCTGCTTTCCCTCTCTGTTTGAATGGCCAGCCCATTACTAATCAAAAAGCTGGACTCTTGACAGTGTTGATCAGAAGGTTGGCTGATTAGCATGACAACAGCATAATTTGGCTCAACGCTTTGAAGAATATACATATTTTTCAAACGACTGAAAGGGCTTTCCTCTCCGTCAGTTTAATCAATGATGTTTTAAATCCTGGTTGGAAATTTGTTCCAGAATTAACTGAAATGTGAGGACCCACCAATTGAAACAAGCTTAAAGTAGAGTTTATTCACAGTATATCAAATAAAACTGGTCGGAAAGTGTCAAACCTTCATGTGCTGTGACCTCAGTAAACAGAAGACATAACAACTAAGAACTGTGACTGCAGTTGTTGTCACTACACACATGTGTAGAATTGTTAGAGTTCTCCTAAAATACTGAAGTCTTCCAATGTGATTTAAGTAATTTGAAATAAAGTGAAACATTACCTCACATTTACTCATTCTAAGGTTTATTCTCTATAGTCATCAGATCATTTAAATTTTAAACAACAAAGCTAAAGCATGGAGCGCTGAGAGGAAGTATTTATTCACATTATTTCACAGTCACTTGATATTGATGAACATGAAACCTAATCTTAAAATGTAAACTTTATTCTGTTTAAGGATCTTAACACTGGTTTCTTTGTTCCTACAGGACGTAAAAACAACTGGCCTCCACTACCAGAGAAGTTCCCTGTTGGCCCTTGTTTCTATCACGATATTGCCGTGGACATTCCTATAGAGTTTCAGAAAACCGTCAAGATTATGTACAACCTTTGGATGTGTGAGTGGAACATGTGACTCGCCACAAATCAGGAACTGCAGCCTTATACATCAGTGGGAGTTTGGCTTTTTGATGGTGTTTCTGTGTGTTCACCAGTCCATGCAGGCACACTCTTTGTGAACATGTTTGGCTGCCTGGCGTGGTTCATCGTGGACGCGTCACGTGGAGTAGATTTTGGCCTGTCCATGCTCTGGTTTCTGCTGTTCACCCCGTGTTCTTTCATCTGCTGGTACAGACCGCTTTATGGGGCTTTCAGGTAAGCAGATACATAGGCTGCTTTCTGTGGCATTCAAAGGAAAAATTGCACCAAGTGGGCGGTCATTTACAACAGGCAATAAAACAAAAAGTAAAACTAGTTTAACAGTTGGTTGAAAATACTGTCTTTTGTGGATCTCTTTTTTACTACATCTCAATACTTGAAGCAGAAATGACTTATAGTGAATCATGTATGTCATTGCCCTTTTCTTCTCCTCGATTCAGGAGTGATAGTTCATTCCGCTTCTTCGTCTTCTTCTTCATCTATATTTGTCAGTTCGTGGTCCATGTTCTACAAACGATTGGCATCACTGGGTGGGGAACGTGGTGAGCGTTTTGTACTTTGACTGAATCCTTCCCTCTGTGGTCTGGTTGTGGAGATTGCAAACATTTCCTTTTGTTTTGTTTTGCCAGTGGGTGGATCGCCGCTCTTACTGGTTTGAACACCAGTATCCCAGTGGGCATCATCATGTTGTTGATTGCAGCTCTGTTCACTGCACTGTCTGTGGGTTCGCTCATTATGTTTAAAAAGGTAACACGGGTGCTAATTTAATCTAATATTGGTAGATGAGATGAGAAATATCTTGTAAATGACGTCCATTTAATTCTAATGATCTTTTTCCAGGTGCATGCGCTGTATCGTACCACTGGTGCCAGTTTTGAGAAGGCTCAGCAGGAGTTTGCGACCGGAGTCATGTCCAACAAGACCGTCCAGACTGCGGCTGCCAATGCTGCCGCTAACGCTGCGTCCAATGCTGCTCGCGGGGCCTTCAAACCTCATCCCTAAACAGAAACTCAGACAAGGCACTTATTCTCACACATACAAACAAACACACATGCAACAACAAAAAAGAGAGACACAATTCTGGTCCTGCTGGCTCTCAGATCCAATAGATTATTTATGAATGTTTCCCCAGCACATTTCTCTTCTAGAGGGTGAAGTACAATAAAAGAAAACAACTGGCCAGAGTTGTTTATGAGAGTAAAGACACAACAACATACACCATATCTTTACAGTCATGTGACTGACTGCTCACGTCCACTAAGCGATTGGAGGTGTGCTCTTAGTGTGTTAAGAGTTTTGATCTCACACACTTACCCACACCTTTGCTTTCCTTGTCTTACTGTCCCCTTGAGGTGATCCCAGATCAGACTGAAGTTCTAGCATACCTTGTGTTTGTCATGGCGATGACCTCCAAACAGCTTCAGTGTAGAGCTATGAGGAGTTAGAATCTGAAGTTGGTGGTGTTAACATACTGTAGTTTTTTCTGAATGACTGGACCTTTGTGTGAATGTGTGCTTCTCTTGAGAAAAGTGACTGATATTTTTATTACTTTTAATAATGAAGTTGTTGGACTTTGAGGTCCTGAAGGTAAACTGTACCTTGTCCAGTATCTGTGCTTGTGTAGCGAGACGATACCATTGTCATTATGGTTAAAAATGGTTTCTTCTAAACGGGAATATGTATGTTCTTATTTAAGAACCTGCCCCAGGATACTTCTCAGTTGAATATCTACTCCTGCTCTGTGTGCTGCTTCGGTTGGGCTGGTTCAGCATGATAGTAACAAGCATGTTTAGCACACTCAAGCTAGCAACGTTTTTGACGCCATCTTTCTCTCCACTGCCTGCTTCTCAGGCAGCTGGATTTTTAGGGGGAGACATCTGCCTTCTTATTGTCCCTCAGTTTTCTGTGAGAAGTGGTTGCATGTCCTGACTGATACCGATGGTTCAGCTCTTTAACATCATTCAAGGTGGAAGAGAAGTTAGAGACATCTCCTTTAGTTTTTTTAATGTCTGACATTAACACAGCTCTCAGTTGTATTTGTAGCTGTTCGCACTTGTTTAAAAAACTAACGCTGCTATTATTCTGAGAGTCGTAGAGTTGTGGCCTCTTTCTGTTACGTTTCCTGTTGTTTCTTACAGGAGGTGACCTGAATGGCGACTTAAGATAAGAATAAACTCCTTATTTAAAAATGTAAAGCCTTGATACTGTGTATATGTAAACCACATAGACCAACAGTCCACTTCCACTGGTTTCTCTGTCAGTATTGAACAACAAAAACTTTGTAGCCAAAATCTCCGTTAATGGAACAGGAATTCAACTTGACGCACTTCAGTGACATCACTGTAGTTCATTCATTTAAACACACTGAAGTTGTACAGGCGACTGGCACTGAATTAAATTATGAATGTGTAATTTAAAAAAAAAATTTTTTTTTGTGCTTCAGCATTTCTCATAGTGAACATGACTGTCTGAAGATGTGCATGATAGATGAATGATGCTACTACTGTCATTACATATAATACTCCCAAAAGTCAGTATTAGAGAGGTGACGATCCTATAAATGATTAATTATTAATAATTAACTCTTGGCAGTATTGCTTTGATTTGAAATTCATCTCATTGCACATTTCTTGTTTTTGTAAAGTCAGTGCAAAACATTTTTTATTTATGGTGTTATTTAAATTTTTGCATTTCAGTTTTTTTATTTGTGAGGTAGCCAGGCTGCAAAAAGTGTTCAGTGTATTTGCAGTTTAGCCCTGCAGAAGGCGTGCTTGTTGTGAAGATGTACACGATTAGTACGACAGAAAAGAAACTTCCCTGAAGTGTTATTTTTTGTCTTGATAAGCTGTGAGAAATCTACCAAAAGTCCATATAAATTTGTCTTCAAATCTTGCTTTGTGATCCCTTCTGTTTCACCTTAAGTTATTCCACCTTCATGTTTTCCATGCATCTATACTTTTAAACGGTTTATATGAAGCCTTTGCCACAGTGGGTAGTATTCTTGGTGTATTCGGCGAGCTGACTTGCAGTACAGAACAATGTGTTTTGAAGTTTGCCGACACATAACTGTGTTTTTTGACCTGTGATCGTGTTATCGGAGCAGAAAAGGGACACCTGTATATTTTGTAAAGTTTGATCCTCGTTATCAATCACATGTAAAAAGAAAAAAAAAGTGATGCACTACTGTCTGGCTTTCGTCGCATGTGAAATAGTTTCAGTTTTGTATATTTATGGTATTAACATGAAATAAAATTTGACGAAATATTCGTGGACTTAATTTTAGAAAATCGTTTTAGAGTTTGTCTTTGATTTCAAAATGTAGATGAGTGGGGTTTTTTTTCTCTTCTAGGCTTTTTCACCAAAAACTGGGATTTCCAAATTTTCAGCAAATTTAAAAGTTTTCTTTTGCAGCGGTTTAAATTAATTTGAGGCAATTGGGTTTATAATGTAATAATTCTGAATAAATATTGTAAAGTAACAGTATTTAAACACCCCCATGTTTTGTAGATGTTTTCAGTTTATTAGTTTTATATTTTTCCGTTCAGTTTGGTGCGTTCTTCAGTACGATGGAGGTTAAAATGTGCTCGTGCTACCAAACGTTAAACCAGAACGTCGTGACAAGTTATCAGTTTGTGAAGGATCATGCACACATTTGGATCCTTTTTATGATGTAATACTTAAGAATATTTGTGAACTGAATTATTTCAAATTTTAAAATAAGAAAAGCAAAAATTAACCTCTGAAATTAATGTTAAACCCAAACTTTTAACCACACAAAACTCGGTTTTGTAAGTTTGTGACCATTCTGTCTCTAGATGTCAATGTTCCCTGACATAAATACAACACAAGCTGACACACTTATCACATCATTTTATTAAAGAAGGGATGAGTTAATTGAATACTGATTAGCTCTCCACGCATCAGCCTCTCGTGTAAAATCAGATTTCATGCGGTTACTCTTTTGTTAATGTAACAAAAATAGACCATAAATACATTACAGGCATACCAACACAAATCAATATACTTTCAAAATCATTCATTCAGCCCACTCTGAGAAAAATATAACAGAGAAATTATTGCACATCTTATTTACAATTAATAAAAGCACAGAAATGCATGGATCTTAATGTTTACAGTGAGTTACAGAGCATGGAGTCAAGGATGAAAAATCCAAGCATATGAATAAAGTTTGCAGCATAACATGAGTTAAAGACCAAGTGCAAAACGCAATGAGGTGCTAATTATTTAGGAATGACAATAAAAAAGGTACCATGGATCACTTTAATCAGTCATGAAAGGAAAAGAAACAGGCACTGAAATGGTTAAAGTAATAATGTTCTGGATTTATGAATCAAAAGCTGAGTCAACAATGGAACGGAAAAGTATTTTATGTGAGCAAACATCTCCTAATGGGAGTTCATACAGTCCATTTGGCAAACACTGTGCAGAAACTGATAGTTAATCATGTGTAACGCACCCTCAACCCATTAAACAGGAGCAGTTTGAAGTAGGGTCGTCAATGGAGCATCAAAACAGAGTAATAAACATTTAGAAACTTTAAGATCTAATCACACACGGAGGACATATGAACGCTGGTGTCGGTCGTTTAGTTTGAAGCATAATACTGAACGTTAATGGCGTCATTATGTCCACAACCAATCACTTTAGCAAATCTGACTTTCTAATACAGTGGTTTAAGGCAAAACTTTCTATAAAAAATAAAGTTGTATATTTATATTTACCGGCTCTATACAAGAGAATCCCCCCTAATGGCATAAAAAAATTAAAGTTTTCTCACTTGGCATCACAAGGTTGGTTTTAGCGAAACATTTGAAGATTTGTTATCCCAGGCTCTATCTGTTTATACAATTTTTTTTATCCAGATAATCAAGAAGAAAACCCCTCCTGGACATTCTCCTTCCAGACATCCACATCCAAGAAATGTCACTAAAGGTGTTTCCTTGCTTTTTTCTGAGATTTCTCAGAGTTCAGAACAAGCAAATGAGACTTTTCCCCTCCTCTATCTCCTCCTGAACCTTATCGCTGGAAGTTGCAATCTCAGCTTGTGCAGACAGGACAGAACACAGGAATGTTGCCAACGTTCCTCCTATCGCTGCGTAGAACGCCCAGCCGAGCGTGCACAGAGCAGGCCGGAAGGGCGAGGCCTCAGCGCCGCAGTAGCTGATCACCTTCTCTGATCCCCAACCTGCAGGGTACAGCATCAGGCCCACCATCAGCAACAGGCCTGGAGGGAGAGCAGACAGAGACACCATCGCTTTAGTAAACAACTAAATAAAAATAAATCACAGACGGGAGTGCTGTGACTCAGATAACATCTATTATACAGCTGACAGGGGGTTGATTTGTGACAGCAGAGACACAACTTGACCTGAAATCTTGTGTTTCCAATAACAAACTCCCACCAACTCAACTAAGATGTTCAGGAAAACAGAAACATGCAATAAAGATTGCTCTTTGATAAATATAAGATAATAAAATGACTTTCTGACAGGTGCAGATTAATCCTACTAGATGTTGCCAGCTTACAGTCAAGTCACAACAGTGAGATTCCCCACAGGGTATGTGCACAAAGGTACATGTATAGTCTTGGTTTTAAGCCACAGATCCACATATCATAAGGACTGTTGACGTGTTATTTGGTCCCTTCAGCTTTTTCTGAGCTCAGGTGAATAGCTATATTATTTATTTGAACTGAGAAACTTAAATCCAGAAAGGCATATGGACATGAAAAGAAGTGAATCTAATATATTTACATTATCACTATAAGCATGTTAGGGCTGCTTGATTTAAGAAAAAGAAATTAATATTGGACTTGAAAGCACAAAGTTTTTGATAGAAGTTTTTGATTCTGTAAAGCCTAAATTAAATAGAGTTCACATTTTAAGGAGATGTTGCAGAACTATTGCCCGGTTTAACAATGATTTAAAAAGCATAGGTAAATTATATAAGAATCAAAGAAATATTTAAAAACATTCAGGCATGAGTTTAAAACAAGTCCAGACAACAATAATTCAACTTGTGTGGAGATCAAAAGGTTGTTTAAAGTCAAATTTACATTTACCTATAAGCACCACCATAATCCTATATAATGGGTTCAAATGAAGGCAGATGTACTTCATTTGAACTCATTAGGATTAAAATGACCTGGATGACTGAGAACCTTCACCAGACATTACCAAGAACCATAATTCCCAGAAAAAAAGAGCAAACTGAAACAAGAGGTTAAAAGCTTTACAGTGCTTTCAGATTATTATAATCGGTGTGAATCTTTTTGAATCAGAAGATTGATTGTAATCCTCATGGATTATCTAATGATCTTCTGATCCTTGTTTTATAACAACCTTACCTGCGATAGCCTGGAGCAATCCACAGATGTTGAATATGCTCTTCTTCTTGATGCTCTGGAAACACAGGCTGAAGATGGAGATACAGGCCACACACCCGAGCACTAACGTCCCGGCTGCCAGAAACAACATGGCCGCCTGCCAAAAACCACTAGCCACTTCCCCAAAAGTCCCAGCATAAGGCCCGCAGCTGACCCCAACGCCCCGGGAGTCGATACGAAGACAGCGGCCGTAGAGGCCAAGAGACGGGCGGTACTCCCCAAAGTCCACCTCCATCCGGCTGCCATTGGGGTCCAACCGAGGAATTCCCAGCAGCCAATCAGGACTCATGAAGGCGATAAGCTCCACAAAGGCCACAACAATGCTGAGCAGAGTCCACAGCATGGAGCGGCACGTTACGATAACGTGACACATGGCGTTACCTCTGAGAACACCAGTTCAAAGAAATAAACCAAAACCTCTAAAAGCTCTTTAATGTTCCCAGGGACAGAGGTCTGCTTTGGGAGAGTTTAAATTCCTCCCCCTTCAAACAAAAAGGTCAGCTAGGTTCCAGGTTTAAATCCAGATGGACTGCTGATCTTATCCTCTCAAAGCAGATGTCGACCCAGCAGTACTTCTTCTTTGCTTTTCCCTCCACCTCTCGGAGGTAAGGTCATCCCCAACAGCTACGATGCACTGAAACAGCTTCCCTTAAGGCCCGAAACCTGAAGGAACAGAAACACAATGAAGATCAGAGTCACACAGAAGAAGTACACAACATGTAAACAAGTTCCCATCCACCATGACTCAGACGACTCTTTGTTTACTCATCGTCCCACAGGAAGTCCAATTTGCCCTTTTGTTATTAAACTAGAATCATCCTACTTCAAATTCAGTCAGCTGTGAGAGAACCATGAGCCTCCACTTCCAGATGGATCTTGGAACAGACATGATGAATCACACAGATAACCTCTATAGGCTTCACTCACTCTTAGCAGACCTGTAGGAGCTCATTTGTCTGCAAAACAACAGGAGTCGTGTGTGTTTTCCTGGCAAGCAGCTGTTAACACACATCATTCCAGAGTTGTGTTACTGCTTTTTGACAGCAACAAAAAAAGCACACCAGGTCCTCGCTGCAATGGTAAACATATGAGGTAGATGTTTCAGTTCAGTTCAAATCACATTCTAAAGAAAAGCTCGACATAAGGAGTAATTATTGGCTCAACTGAGGAGTCATACTTGTAAAATAAAACAAAAAACCCTTACTCAAGCGACATCAATCTCATCTTAATCGCGCTGTGTTTATGTGAGTCACTGGGTCCCGCTGAAAGAAACCGTCACACTGCTGC
The DNA here is from genome assembly GCA_006937965.1 of Callopanchax toddi. Classification (NCBI taxonomy): domain Eukaryota; kingdom Metazoa; phylum Chordata; class Actinopteri; order Cyprinodontiformes; family Nothobranchiidae; genus Callopanchax; species Callopanchax toddi. The sequence goes on along the minus strand of SSNR01000050.1, from coordinate 1,007,260 downwards.
TCTGATTTAGTCGCTCTGACCACACTGACCCCACCACCGCAGCCGTCGCCTCATGGGAGTGAAGGGATTTCTCTGAAATCATGATCCAAAGCGATGATGCGCTCAGAGAAATATGTAGAATCTGGCTTACAAACTGCCTGCTTGTAACTTCAGGGGACCTCGCTGGTGGAGGTTTGAGTGTTTTCAAGTCTAAACAAATTTAAAACACTGGTTTCTACAAATAAAGAACCCCTGTTTGATTCTGCAGTTACAACATGAGCTCCAATCAAAGTGATGAAGGTCAAATATTTGCGAGGTACATCTGTAAATGTTTAACGTTTTAATTTAAGAAGGTTTACAGTACAAAGCAACTAACCGTTTCATTCGTGGTTAAATCCTAAGTTTCCACTCTTTCCTGACCTCTCCTGGTAGGTTTGATGCACTTATCAAATTTCAAAAACGTTTGCTGTTTGATCAAACACTGATATGTTCATCACCGCCAATATCGCTGGGACTTTTGTGATTTGATGATGTCAGTGAAACACTCAAATACCACTGTGTAATTCCTATCAACGTGATAAATGCTGCATTGTTTACACGTTATAACTCTTGCTGTATGTGTCATCGTACTGGTGATGAAAGTTTTAGCAGCAAAACTTTTATGAAGAGCTATAAGTCAGTGTGACAGCTCTCCCTAAGGGGAGAGAATAAGGTTCCAGATATTACACCCCACCCAGCGTCAGCTCTGTTTATAGCAGTAAATCTTTTAACTGATAAGGTCTGAGTCACTTTGAGGGAAAACACCTGAAAAATGTTAAAGGCTGCAAACGAACTCAAATCTCCTGAAGATAAAAACACTGATTTACTCACACAAAGAACCGTTTGTTCTTTGAGATTCAGCTAGGAGATTTAAAAAACTTTAAACAAAGTTGTGACTCATTTCAGGATGATTCAGACATGTTTGTTGTTTTTTGAAGTTACGTGAAGGATGGTGTTTTACACAGGTTCCCTTTGTTTTGATCCAGGCTCATCCCATTTCATCTGCTTCCTGAGCAGAATTTCAGGGACTTCCACATTTTTTCTTATTCTCATTCTAGTATTTTTTTCCTCCTAATTAGAGATTACATGAAACCTCAGCCAGAATACACCATCTAGTGTCTACATATAATTACCCAGCGTGAAGATAAACAGAGTGAATGGATTTTAATTATAACCGAGCTGAGTTACAGGAGAAATGCAGTTAAGACACAATTCATTGTCTGTCAGAAAAGGAAGTAGTAAAAATAAACAGGAAGCAAACAGGAAGTATCAGTGTCAGGGTCTTTGAGGATGATCTGGTTATCCTTCTTCAAATCTAAACCGTCATCCATCACAAACGTTCAGCAAAACGTATGAATTAACTTTCCCAGTGAGGAGGTTTCCATTTTCTCACAGGGAACTGTGGCTTTGAGGAGGGTAAAAACATAATCAGGTATTTGAACTGTGTTTATGTGGTTGAGGAGAGTTTGGGGAGTGCCCTTTTCTATTCCCGTTCTTGAGTTTATTCCAGGCCTGTCCACACCGTGGCTTTACTTATTCTTATCTCCGTTTTCATTCTGCAGCAGCTAAAAAACCCTCAAAGTTTACAGAACTTACTGTAAACTGGCAGCTCTATAGTGTGTCGTCTCATCTCTAGTCTCTCTTAAAGCTCAACTGACTTTCTCAAACATAATCAGGGAATTTAAAGGCTTCCTGTTTATCCATGCAATCGATCGCTAAGACTTTTGAAGAGTGGACATGCTGCGTGTGAGCCTGTGGTTTAAAGGTCACAACATCCTGGATTTGATGACTGCTTTCCACTTGTTTTCTGCTTGTTGAACTTCTGGGAAAGAGTTTGAACAGCTCTTCCCCATCTTTGTGTTGGTGTGAGAGCTGAGGGAGGAGTATTTTACACTTCACGCCACATCAGACACTCAGAATTATGACTTATTCATAACCCTGTGATCAAGGTGTTGGGTTTGATAGACTCTTTCAGATCTTTGTTACTGCAGTTCACTGTGATTCTGTGCAGCTCTGTCATGGATACGTAGCACCACCGACGGTGACAGATCCCGGACTGTTGCAGTTATTTTATGAATCCAGCACATTGCTGAGTTTCACTGATTTTACAGCAGATACGTTTCAAGATGAAAGCCAGTTCTACATCTGATCTGGACCCGCTTCATCCCACATGCATGCGCTGAGGGCCTGGAGCCAACTTAAACACACTTTTCCTATCATTCATTCAGCGAGTCAACATGAACAGTGTCCTTGCTGCTACGAGACAAATTCTCTCTCCTCAGACTTGCATAAATGGACCAGCAGCCAGCTGTGTGGACTCAGTCGATCTCAGCCTATAAACGTTTCTGCTAATGAACCAAAACTTGAGTGGAAGCCACTGACAGAGCAGCAGATTTAAGACGTACGTGGGTCAGTCGGTTAGGAGGCAGCTGAGGAGTAAATTTGGAATAAATGGTCTGAGATAGCAGCAGCGATGCTGGTAGCATGCCAAAGTGCTGAGGTAATGACTGCTGGCCACTGCAGCGTGCTGCGAGGGGATGAAGTGAATGAGAACTGAAGGTGGGTGGTTGAAGAGCTTTGAGGGTCTGTTGTTGACCCAGATTTTTCTATAAAGGGAAGCTTTGACACATCGGTTAAGAATTTAAGAGAAACAATCCCATTCATGGAAAAATCGGAGAGAGATGACTCCATTAGCTTTTTTTTTTTAAAGTTGGAAATCCTGAACCAGAAACCTCAAACCAATCTGTTCCCCAAACTGCTGCCCCGCTCGTCTCAGCTCTGGTCTGGTCTTACATCTGGACCATCCAAGAGGAAGGCCCTCAAACCAAAACCACATAAAAAGGCAGTTCCTTCATCCTCAGCCCCTCAAACTAGATGTTAGGGACAGTTTGTAAATCACAGGCTACTAATGAGGGTCTAATTTCCTTCAGTCTTTCCAACAATCATGAAACTAAAAGCCCATATGAAGTGACACTAGCATTACACCGGTTAGCATTGGGCAGGACCAAACAGATCCCTCCTTCATAGAAGAATGTGAACGATGAGCTGAAGGTGAAGTGAGGTAGAATCAACCACTCAATCACAAGGAACACTCATTTTTCCTGATAAATTGGCAAATCATTTTTTAAAAGACAAGCTTCATTCTCACCCCATCGTTGGGAATTTGTTTTGGCAGAGCAGAGCCATAACATCACCCAGAATAAAGAAAGTCACGCCCTACATCAGCTCGGACTCGTTTTATCTGCTGAAGGAGGAACCTGGAGGTGGTGGTGACCTTTCAAACAAAACAAAAACCCCCACAGAAGAGGAGAGAAGTTGCACACAATAATAATAACTTAAACTTACAGCCTCGGGGAGGAGATCCTCCACGTGCTTTAGCTGTGCTCTCGTTGAGAACGCAAAGAACTGACTCACAAAAATCTGGAGAAGGAGCAAAAAGACGAGTTGTGTTGCTTTGGTTTACACAAAACCTTCTCATCTGTCCCATTTCTTATGAAACAAGGGCTGTTCTCCTCAGCAACCCCTCTCTCACTAACCATAACCATGTGAGCCACCGCTTTTGTTGCCCTTCATAAACATGAAATGAAAGAACTGCAACAGGAAACATTTCCCATGGATTGGCTTGTACCACAAGTTGTGTCTGAGAACTTCAGCCTGGCAGTGATGGAGACCATCAAATACATGTTTAGTCCTCCAGAGCTTGTTGGATTTATTTTACAGACCCTGATTAAACACTATAAAACAGTTCAAGCTGTGAACGGCTGTTAAGCATAATTCCCAGACTGCACATGAAGAGTAAAGTAATCCCTGCAGCTCCAGGTTTTATTTAACGCCGTCAGCCAACGCTTTCAGTGACACAAAGAATGAAAGCAAACAGTAAACAGCATGCCAAAACAATGGAGCACACTTTGCTGACACACAACGCAAATACACAATCATAAACTGTGAAGGATGTTCGCTCATCCAAAGCAGGATCACATCAAAACTCGTGACTTCCTCAGGGAAAAGAATCGGCCAGGCTCTCTAAGGGTGTGTGTTTATTTGTGTGTGTGTTCATGTGCCAAAAAGGGTTTGAGTCAAATCAACCGTCCTCATCTGGTGAGACTCCGAGCTGCACAAAGGCATGCCGACACCGGCCCCTTTCACTTCAGTCCTGAGCTGTCTGAGATGTGCTGCTCTTAGCCAAGAATGCACTCCGTCATTCTCAACGACCCCCAAACCAGTTCAAGCCCTGCAACCCTTTAATCCTCGCTTTGACTCTGTAGTGGTCCTGCTGCACAAAGCCTCATACTCATCGGAACGTTGTAGGAAAAAAGTGTACCCTGATCTGTGATTAAGTTCAGATCTGTCTTTTTTTTATTTTATTCAAAAGCAAACTTGTCAGCAGGCAGTGAATCAGTTTGCTACAGCTGCTCCTTCATCTGCAATAAAACAGAAATCAAAGTTGCCGGATAGCACCGTTTAAACAGGTCGACTTGGCAGAAAATCAAATAAATAAAACACTGATGGATCAATACATAAAACACACTGATCACCAGTAAAAGCAGCTACATATAAACCCATCTGTTCATGGCTGACACCAACGCTTTACAGAAAATCCACAAAGAGAAAACTGAAGATTTTCACTGTCCTACTTTTAACAGATCTGGTGCAGTCTAGAAACCACACGCCACAGAGGAATAAGGCTGGCTTTGTTTGGTTCAGGGTCACCAAATGTTTGCTGGCACTATTAATACCAATTTGATTTACTTGGGCTTATTTTTTCATTTAGAGAGAAGGGGAATTAAACTGAAAATACACGATGCTTTCCTTCACTATAGATAGTGTCTCTATAAGATTCTTTATTAAACTCAGATGAAATCACGTTGAACCAATCATCTCAAATCAATACAATCTCCAGAAACCTTTTGGAGAATAAAAAAAACATCACTTGAAGTACATTTTGGCATCCTTGAGTTAAAAAGATATGAATGTAAGATTTTTTTTTCTTCTACGATGGATGAATAGTTTCACTTCTGATAACGGTGGTTTTGTTTCCTTCCCACAAAGATAATGACTCGCATCAAGACAGCTTGTTTCTCTGCTGTTTGTTTCTTGTAAATACAGATTCTTAAAAAGGACAAACAAAAGGGATAAAAAGAACTGAAACAAATACAACACAATGAAATTATCGCACAACCTTGTAGGAAAAAAGCTTCACAGACAGATTTAGTTCAAGTTCGTCCTCACCTCTATCTGTTCAACCATCAAACAAAAAGATCTGCAGCTCAGATGAGGAATGCATGAAGTAAGTAACTTGATTTCATTGTTCTTCTCAGCATTTCTTCCTCACAAGTACTTAGATTGCACAACAAATTGGAAAGCATGGAACCTTTTAGGTCCCTGAACAAGTTTCCTATGGGACAAAAAGTTCATCAAAGAAAAAAGGACTCATGCAGTTTCAACCTCTTGCTCTTTCACAAAGCAATGAACCAATTATTAAAGTCTGATGTTGTTCAAAATAGAAATGCCTGGGATGAACTGGACTCCAGAACAAGAGCTGGGTATTTGTTTAAATGTCAATAGATCAGTGATACTTCAGTAAAAAGCAAAACTTTTTTATTAGAGGGTAAAAAATTATCTTTTTTTAAATTGTGAGAGAATCTTGTTCCTTCTATTCAGTCACAACATTAAGCAGTAAGAGCAAACAAAGTTATCTAAAAATATTCCTGGAGTGGATAAAATCTAGTAATTAGTGACTTTAATTGTGTGTTCAAAGGCAGATTGTTCATTTTATAAAACTACTAAAGAAAGTCTGACAGTGATCGTTTGCTGCTGTCATCATTTGTCCTTGAAGCCAGCTTGTCTAAACACTACAGATGTTTCTGGTTCTGTTTAGTTTAAGATGCAGCACCGCTTCCCCTCTCAGCCAGCATGTGCAGAAGACAGAGCTCCATGGGTGGCTCTGCTGGACCTCCTCCCTGCACTTCAAGGACAAGAGGTTGTGGTCTGAGAGTGGGGGCAGTGAGGACGGCTATGTGGACATGTGCGAGAGACGAAATAAGAAGTAAAAACCTCAGTTTCTTCATGTGGAGGTTGTTCTATAGTGGTGATGTTCAGCTGCTGTTACATCAGATCACTTTAGCTCTGAATGCATTTCTTTCATTCAAAACAGTTTCCACTGATAATAAACCTTGATACAAGGGAAGTTTTCATGAACAAAAGATCAAATGTCCTTAAGTGCCAATTAACGCTGCTGTGCAATGCAGAGTGTCAGATGGACATTAAGAAAACTTTTTGTAGAGTTAGAGAACAGTTTTAAATCAGTTGCTCAGCACCAAGACTCAATAACTGAAAACTATTTGCTTCTACTTACGTGAAGGGTTGAGACTCTGAAGGTGAAGAGAAAAAGTCCTGAGACGCTGGTTCCTGTTCCCCGCTTTCCTAAGCGCTCATTCAGTCTTTCTCCTTTCTTCAGGACTGTTCTCTTTCCTTCTTCTTTCCACAAAGACATCCCACTGCCATCTGACGTAGTCTGTTACTCCCCTCCCTCCTCCTGCCACCTTCACCCATCCCCCAACTCTAGAGAGAAGAAGGAAAGTTTCTGTGGAGTTACAGTTGTTCTAAAAAACAAACAAAATACTGATTTTTAGTTTTAAAAAATGAGTCAAATATGATAGTTTATTTTAAATATGCCCAAAAAATGTGACCATGTGTTAGTAGAAATGTCTTTTTTTATTTAAGTCTCAAGTTCAAAACTGCAGCGTGACAACTTTTAACATGAGTTAAAAAAAGGGGAAAAGTTCAGGAAATTTCCAAAATTTGATCCAAAGAACTGCTTACATAATATCTCTACTGTAGTACTAATAAGTATAATATATTCTTCTTTACAGCTTGTTTAAAAAGCATTCATATCTGCTAAAATCTTATTTTGCTAATCCAACTTGTGTTTAGAGCACTTCAGACTTATCAAAAGGTTTGCAAACGATGAAAGAAAATCAGATTCATTGAAAATCTGAGACAATCCCTGGCTTTTCTCACAAAGTTTTGTTAAAAAGGGATGTTTCCTGTGACAATTACTAAATCATGATCAAGCCACAAATATTCTATCTGTGTGATAAATATCAGATCATCTTTTCATGTAATTTCTCTAGTTTTTAGGAGAAAATGAAACCCAGTGATGTTTGGGACGTTTAAACATTCTGAAACCGTTTCAGCTGGAGTTTATGTGACGCATTCAATTAAGAGTTGGATTTATTATAGCTCATATTTGAGAATTATAGATTTACTTTGAAGGGTTCTGTTCTCAGTTTGTGTAGATATTATTATTGGACTTTGAAACATTACAAATGTTGAGGTATTTTTTCTGGAGTTGACTTGAAAAGAAAGAAAAAGAAAACTTTTGGATCAAATTGAAAGTGAAGGCTGTTACTGACTGTTAACCCCTCATAGACTAGTGTCGCTAATTAGTTAAATAATTATGTTGGTGTTAGTTAATGGTTAAACTATTGGTTATTTAAAAAACATATAAGGATGTCACTTTTAACTTCACTCAGAATTGTGATGGTCAAAAATATACAAATATTTGTTATTTTCTCTTCAATCATTCCTTTCTGAGAATAATAAAATGTGGTTTAATTTTTTTTTAATAATTTCTTTTTTAATCTAAATAATTGGATCCTAATAGAGTTAGATTTTTATGTTTTTCACATCTAACTACATTTTACCCTTCCCTTTTTCTTCCTATTTTCTATATTTTGCTTCATGTTTGCAACTATGCAACTTAAGCTTCACCACATTGTTATTTACTGCATTCCTGCTGCAAACTGGTTGTGTGATTTAGATGCACACCACCAACAAAAAAAGCCCTGCAGCTCCTCTTCCCAGCCTGTTCACACCAGCACTCATTTATGTTCTCTGGGATGCTGCAGTGGGAGTTTTCATGCACACCGCCTTCCTGACATTCTTCACAGCCTCCTCCTGTCGTCGCTCATCTGAGTTCTCCGCTGCCTCTGTGTCATTTAGTTGACCCATTCAGGACGTGCTCTTTCCACACTGCTGCTGTCTGCGTGTGCCTTCATGGTGAGAACACAGTGGGAGGCAGAAAAGTCTGTAAATAGTCAACTGTGGTCACAGCAATCTCCAGAGGCATGAAGATGTCTCTGCAGGGCAACTCCATGGGAAACACACAACGTAGGAAGAGACAACTGGTGGTTAGCGACTGTGGGAAGAATCTGATGCTATGCATAGGTTTATGAATGTTCATGCATGTGTGAAGGTAGATCTACAGTATGTCTAAAGACATTTTATTATATTTAGAAAACTGGAAGAGATTGACCTTAAAGATCATTTAAAAACCATCCGTCTGGTCTGAAATAGCTTTAAAAATCCAACATGACATTTACATAGCAAATAATACAACCTTGATTTGTTTGGGGGTGAATTTCTCTCTAGTTTTATGTTTGAAGAATAAAGAGACAAATAAAGACATCAAAGAAGAGCACAGCAGAAAACTGCTCTCTCATTCTGACTCATAAATGTTTGGACAAAACACATAAACTAACACGTTATTTGGCAGAATATTTTTTAAACATTTAGATTTTTGCCTCTCCGATTTCTGTTCCTTGGCAGACCCTCTTCTCCTCCTCTAACTGGACAACATTTATCAACCTGCACACACAAGGAATGACATGAAACAGCAGCAGCTCCTGATGCATCCCCATAACATTCACATTAATAATGTCTGCTTTGGCACACCCCTCTTGGATGCTGGGTTGGATTTTGATGATGCATCTATGGTGACTTATAAAAGTAAATCTAATTTTTTCATATTTGAAGCCCTTTATATTTCAAAAATATGTTCTGAGTGACTAACCTGGAATGCAAACTGTAATAAACATACATAAGTTTGCAGACTTTTTATGTCGAGAGCTATATACTCCCCTGTAAGAGAAGGAAAACCCCAAACAGAGTAAACGCCACCTTCTCTCTTTAATCTTTAAATACTCTCCTGCACAGATTGTACTCTGTACATTCAGTGATGACAGACTGACTCATTCAGCTTTATAGTGAAATTAAAGGGAATGATTAAAATGCAAAGCTAAACTTATCAGGTTGCACATCTATTTAATGACATGATGAGATGCTGTGCTTCATTACAGTAATCTGCAGCCCCTTCTTTACTGTAAAAAACAGAATATCTGGTCAGAGGTTGTGAAGCTATCGTTCTGTGAAATTAATCTGTGCTCAGAGCTGATGTCCTGAAAACATTTAGGACGTCTTACAGGATTTTGTAACACAATGTGATGTTTATCTGAAACTTACATTTGAAAAGAGAAAATCTAAAAGTCAAGCGTTGATGTTGGAAGCATTTGCACAAACATTGCTCCTGTTTAAAGCATCGTAAGTGCAAGGAGAACTGGATTTGAACTGATTATGATCTGATTCTGCACACATATTTGAGGAGGAAACTACATGGATTATTGTTGAGAACCATAAGAGGATTTCTCATTTGTCACTTTGACAACAGAGACTGAAGATGTTTAACCTCTATATAATCTGCCTTTTAGAGATTTCAGTAGTTAAACGTCTCTTTTACATTTCTAAAACTGATCACCTTGTCATTTGTTGCTCTGAGCAGCTTCTGTATTTGTTTCCTCCCAGAATTCATAGCTTTGTGAGGACATGGGCGTAGAATGTTTCCCTCTTGTGTTCAAAGGTTGCACTACACTGTAACGCTTACTACCTAATACTTTTTGAATATTTAAAACCTAAATATGTGCTTAAATAAAAATTTATTGCAATTAAGGATCACAGGATACAAAAGGAACAAGTTTACAAAGACAATAAGTTTCATTATGTCATGCAGTTTTCTCTTCTGCAACCTAAACTTTCCCAGATTAACGAGCAGAATCTTTTCTAAAACCGGAAACAGGATTGGACCAGAGGAGGAGGTGAAGGTTAACAAGCAGGATGTTGTGTCCCCCTCCTTTAAAACAGAGGAGCTTTGACTGAAGCAACATGGAAAACAAAATAGAGATTTGGGAGCAAAGCCTGGCTCATGTTGTAGTTGCATGGTAAAACTGATGAACACTTTAACAAAGTTTAGTACAGCTGAGAAGCAAAACTAGTTGTGAATCAAGAGCTAAGATGTAGCTAACTTCCATTTTCTTTCTCTGTTGGTCCAAGGAGCATGAGATAAGTCCAACACCTGATCAGTTCATTAGTGGTCAATAGTTAACCACAGCTTTATCAGCTTTAGGTCACATTACAGATCTGCTTCACCTCAACAAGCCTGCAAACAACTTATTTTCTGTATTTTCATTCTTTAATTTAATGCTTCAAATCTCATCTTTTTCCCAGTTGGCCTCCTTCTAAAACCACTCTAGTTCTCCAGCTCGATGTGGAGCGTTCCTCCCCTCCTTTAGCCTTTGGTCAATAAAACTGAGCCACAAGTCCATTCTCAACCTGCAAGAACTAGTTACAGCTACACAAGGAAATGTAACTCTGTACAGCTCCTAATGCTCCAACTGGAATAACTCAGGATTATCAGATCCAATAGAAATTCATTTTAGGTTTATAGCAGTTAGAGTCATTTCAGATCAAATAACCTGTAATCCTTAATGTAGCTTTGTGACACTTTAATGAAAGGAGCTGAGGGGAAAGCTATGAAGTTAATCAGCGCTGTGTGGTGGGAAGAGAAGGAGACAAAGGTCTACAGTAAATCTAAAAAAGGTTGCTCACCGAAAGAAAAAACAACTTTATCTTTCCAAGTTTCTGTGGTCTCTTGATTAAATGTTACATAAGTCGTTTGGTCAGTAGGCATGATGTAAAACGGTTAGGAGGCACAGAGGTTGCTTCAGGCCAAAGGTGTGATTCAGTTTGTGCTTTGAACCAGACCTGCTTCCTGAATCGGCATCAAACGCTGCATTCAAGCTGTTTCTGCACTTTGACACAGGTATAATCAGCACTGATGCCTAGAAACACTAGAAGTGTTCATGCAGAGACTGAAGGAGTTCAATGAGTGAACATACTTAAACAAGTCACTAAATACCAGTAGGAGAGGAAGAGAATTATACTGCAAACTGGGTTTATTCTGTCTGATCAATATTAAAGTAACAGACATTTATTTGTTTTGTTTCAAAATTTTTAAAACAAGTTTGCATTTCGTTAAACATTACTGTATATTCGGTCCAGGATTCAAGGAGAAAATCATTTGAATTCTAGAGTGTTTATTTCACCAGAACTAAGTCCTGTCACATCAGACGTGTTCAGAAGAGGAGCTGCTGAAATCCAGTGATGGACTCCAGATTAAAGGCAGCTTTCTGAACTTTGACTCTGTTGATAAACACATAAACAAAAGGCCTGACTGTAACATTCCCCCTAAAACTGGAAAAACCCAGCACTGACAGAGGTACACACACACACACACACACACACACACGGCCCTCGGTCTACTGAAGGTCATTGATCCTGGTATCTCAGTGTGTGACTGTGTACATGTGTGCACTTTTATGGGCTGGAATGTGTCTGTGTGAGGCGAAGATGAAAACAGTGGCAAGAAAATAAGCTGTTAATGGTTAACGGGCAAATTCAAAGAGACGCATGACGCTGGAATCATTTTGATTCAGACATTTTTGTTCTAGGTGATTATCAAATGATCCAACATTTACTTTTTTTAAATTAAAAATAAAATTTTGAAATTCTTTTCTTGTTGCAGTTCTGAATGAATGCACCATAAATCTTTGCAGAAGAATCCAAGTTTGTAAGGACACAAATAAAAAGTTATCTTTATTTAATCTGGTGTTTAAAATGTATGTATGAAACTTTACGTGAAGCTTCTCTACTCACTGAGTGATTCTTGCATAAGCCACCATCATTTATTCGCATGGTTACATAATAAAGATTTTTCTGGTCTGTTAAACCCAACATGAACTTCATCTACTTTCTTGCACCTCATTAAAACCTTGAATTTGGCAGAGAATAGTTTCCCACCAAGTCCAATAGCTTGGGGGTAATGTTAGCTTAAAAAGTATTCAATTGACTGAAGTGGGCAGATTTCTCTTCTTAATAAATATCTTTCCAAACTCATGGCGTCATCACTGATTTGTGCAGGTCATGTTGCACAATGTCCAAACAAACATGTGGCCATCTGAAGTGAATATTGGCAGCAACATGAAATCCTCCCATTATGGTGTAAGAATATAAAACTGATGACGAGCGACTCTTCGTATTCTTCAGGACTTCACTACCAAGTGCTGCAGCTGAGGTGTGGAGAAGATGGCACCTACCAAGAAGGTAATCCAACTCTGCAGGACGCTTTCATTATATTTTTCCAGGTTTTCACATAATCTAAAGTACGGAATCTTCCAGGTGAGTTTGTCCTTTCAGCTCTGGTGTAGAGGATGCAGTCACTGCAGGACAACCCCAAACTAAAAACTGATTTTACCTTTGAACATTTGTACTGCAGCAGCAGTTTCGGTCACATATAGAGAATCGTACTTTTATGACATTATTTTCTTTTTGTACTTGAACAAATATTACCATTTGGGTTTATGTTGATATATTTAATGGTTTGAAATGAGCTCAAATGTAAGCAGAAAGTGGATTAAACTGAGTGTGTTGTGCTCACTCAGGGTATCCTGGAGCGCCTCGGTGCCGGTGAGATTGTCATTGGGGATGGAGGTTTTGTGTTTGCTCTGGAGAAGAGGGGATATGTGAAGGCGGGACCCTGGACTCCTGAGGCTGCTGTCACTCATCCTGAAGCTGGTATGGCAATTAAATCCACACGATATGTGCAAAAGTTTTAAATCACCACTAACTTCTTTATACGTTCTTGTCATCTTTTAAAGTGAAATTGATCAAAAGTTCTCCAATTTTTTAAGGGTTTTCCTGCTTTTCTGTCCAGACGTAAGACCTGAGAGATGCATCATCCAATTTATATTGATTCAGCTAACAAATGGGATTAAACAGAGCCTTTATGGCAGGCTGTTGGTAGCAAAATGTCTAAAGATCAATTTTAGTAAACAAATAAGCAAAAACAAATTTCTCTAAAAATGTTAAGGTTCTGAAAGATGAGCAATAATGCAGCCAAACTGTAAAGTGTGAGTGCATAGGCTAATAATACATTAAACCTGGCCCAAGCTTAGCCTCGTAGTTACTTAACCATTAGCTTGTGTTTATACCAGTGCGTCAGCTGCACAGGGAGTTCCTGAGGGCAGGAGCTAACGTCATGCAAGCCTTTACGTTCTACGCCAGCGATGACAAACTGGAGAACAGAGGTCAAACTCTGAAAATCACTGTGAGTACTCAAGTGTGGCTTTTTAACCAACCAGACTGATTCTAACTTAGCAGAGAAATTTATTGGTGTTTATTTTTTTCCTCGTTTCTTTCAGGGAACACAAGTCAACGAGGCTGCGTGTGACCTGGCGAGGGAGGTAGCCAACGAGGGAGACGCACTGGTGGCTGGTGGAGTGTCTCAAACTCCATCATACCTGAGCTGCAAGAGTGAGACAGAAGTAAAGGCCATCTTTAAGCGACAGGTGGAAGTGTTTGTGAAAAAGGATGTGGATTTCCTGATTGCTGAGGTGATTTCTCATTCCACTGAAGAGCTTTCACATCTCATATTCATATAACAAGAGGTGCCTGTGATTGACTGCAGTACTTTGAGCATGTTGAGGAGGCAGAGTGGGCCGTGCAGGTGCTGAAGACCAGCGGGAAGCCCGTGGCTGTGTCTCTGTGCATTGGACCGGAGGGAGACATGCACGGCGTCTCACCTGGAGAGTGTGCTGTCAGGCTGGTGAAGGCTGGTATGATCATGACCCTTAACCTTTTTCATTTTTTCATGTTTAAAAGCAAAAATAATAATAAAAGCTTCACACTGATGGTGTGCAGGTGCCCAGATTGTGGGAGTTAACTGTCACTTTGACCCTTTGACCTGTGTGAAGACTGTGAAGATGATGAAGGAGGCGGTGGAGAAGGCCAAGCTGAAGGCTCACTACATGGTGCAGCCGCTGGCGTACCACACTCCTGACTGCAACTGTCAGGGATTCATCGACCTCCCAGAATTCCCTTTTGGTAATACACTTTGTCGGCACATAAAGAAAGAAACTGACAAAATTCAGCTTTTTGCATTTGCTTTCTTTACTCTCAGCCTTGGAGCCCAGGATCCTGACTCGATGGGACATGCACAAGTACGCCAGAGAGGCCTACAATGTCGGTATTCGGTACATTGGTGGCTGCTGTGGGTTTGAGCCTTATCACACCAGGGCTGTGGCAGAAGAGCTGGCCAATGAGAGAGGAACGATGCCTCCGGGATCAGAGAAACATGGGCTGTGGGGATCTGGTCTGGAGATGCACACTAAACCCTGGGTCAGAGCCAGGTAAAACATCTGCAAACGTCAAAAACTCAGAATGTCCAGGACTTTAGGATGCATCGTTTCTCCTATGTCTATCTCTTCCAGGGCCCACCGTGACTACTGGGAGAACATTAAGCCTGCATCTGGTCGTCCTGGATGCCCGTCCTCATCCACACCAGAGGGATGGGGTGTGACCAAAGGCCACGCTGACCTGCTGCAGCACAAAGAGGCAACCAGCGCCCAGGAAATGAAGCACGTCCTCGAGATGCAAAAGAAGGCCAAATCCTCTGATTGAGGATGCAGTGAAAAACCAAATGGACCGGTCCCTTTAGGTTCAGGTGGTCAACTAGACCAGGATGTTCAGTTCAGAGATAAAAAGCACTTGTAACAGCGATGCTCCAAACTCAAAACATCAACCTCAAACCAATAAACATCAGTTTTTGTTGAATGTGTGTTACTAAATTACTGCAACAAATACAAATCATTTGAAATCCGCAAAACACCTTTTACATATTTACAGACTTAGAAATCATCTGATGACAGGAACCCACCAACTGACAGGTAAACTGACTGTAATTGATCTGGACCAAACAGAAGCACAATACTGTCATTCAGTCGGACAGAGGAGGAAACGGGAGTAAACAAGGAGGTTGTGTAACATAGCTCTTACCAATCAGAGCAGCCCTCCCTCAGATCCCTCCCCTGCTTCAGGGACATTTATTGTGGCCCTCTGCTCCACACTAATGTCATTTCAGCTTCTCAAAGCCTGAGCTGGCAGGGGTCCACACAGTCGCAGAAGAATGGCACCAACAAAGAAGGTATGTGTGAAGGTTCTGCAGGCTCTGAGCACCATCCTGGAGAAAATCCACACAGGAAAGTACAGCTGATAGCTTTATACAATGGTGGTATTAAAATGTCTTCATTTTGTCTTTAATTTCATTTAGATCCAAAGTAAATTTAATTTTTTCAATTTCATTTGCGGATTTATTGACTTAAATAACAATTTCGATGTTTCTGATCTATTTCTAGGGAGTCATTTTTCTCCTAATGCAGCACCTTAGCAGTATGTTGAGAAGCACACAGCACTCACACTTCTCTGCAGATTATTGTTTTAGTCTAAACTGTAATGAAGACATAAAAAGTCTAAATTTTACCTCCAGATAAACATGTCGAAGTCAACGGGTGCATGCATGTCAGTCAGACAAGCTGCTCTTTGATGACTCATTCTCACTGTGATAAGTATCATGAGATTTAAGACGTATTGTGTCAGACTCAATGAATTAATGTAAACTAAAATCAGCTTTTGTTAGTAAAAACTCATTTTTTTATTTAACCTGGGAGTCTGAGATGTGGAATTTGCAGCTTGACTTTGCCGTACTCCTTCAGAGTTTTCTAAGTTGACTGACTAATTCTTACAGGGTATCTTGGAGCGTCTGGATGCTGGGGAGATCGTCGTCGGAGACGGAGGCTTTGTGTTTGCTCTGGAGAAGAGAGGCTATGTGAAGGCTGGACCCTGGACCCCTGAGGCTGCTGCAGAGCACCCTGAAGCTGGTGGGAGCACACCTGTAGAGGAAATTTCCTGTTGAAATCAATGTGTTGTCTAAAAGAAACAATGCTATAAATGAGCGTCTAACAGTCTTGTTTTCTTGCTGTCTTCTGGAAGCCTCTAAATCTTTTATCGTGCATCATCATTTCACCTTATGTATTTCTTGTTTTTCTCAGTGCGTCAGCTGCACAGGGAGTTCCTGAGGGCTGGATCCAACGTCATGCAGACGTTCACCTTCTACGCCAGTGACGACAAGCTGGAGAACAGAGGCAACAAGCTCACCTTCACTGTAAGCTAACTGAGACCTCACCAAGAATTTTCCAAAAAAGAGAATATTTTAGCAGGACATGTTATTTTATGCATATTTCATCTTGGATTGTTACTTGTGTTTTGCCATAATCTGGCTCCATCTGCAGGGAGCTCAGATCAACGAGGCTGCCTGTGATTTGGCCAGAGAAGTTGCCAATGAGGGTGACGCTCTGGTTGCAGGAGGAGTGTCCCAGACTCCATCCTACCTGAGCTGCAAGAGCGAGACGGAGGTGAAGGCCATCTTCAAGAAGCAGCTGAACGTCTTCATCAAGAAAAACGTTGACTTCCTCATAGCTGAGGTAGAGATTTTACAACAGAATGGTTGAATAATTCCCAAATAATGTGAAGCAAGTCATGACTGAGAGCTTTGTCCTGCAGTATTTTGAGCATGTCGAAGAGGCTGTGTGGGCCGTGGAGGCGCTGAAGGAGACAGGGAAGCCTGTGGCTGCGTCTCTATGTATTGGGCCTGAAGGAGACATGCACGGTGTCTCACCTGGAGACTGTGCTGTCAGGCTGGTCAAAGCTGGTACGTAAAGTGGTTTTTTTATCAAGTAAATCAAGTATTTTGTTTGTCATTTCATGCATAATAGAATATTTTGAAACAAAACTCATTTCAAATGATTAAAATGCAAAGTAAATACACAGGAATTTTAAGGCCATCCATTAATAGCTGTGTTTTACAGTTTTGTTGTGTACCTAACAGATTGCTGTGCATTTCTAGGTGCCCAGATTGTGGGAGTTAACTGTCACTTTGACCCTTTGACCTGTGTGAAGACTGTGAAGATGATGAAGGAGGGAGTGGAGAAGGCCGGGCTGAAGTCCCACTACATGGTGCAGCCGCTGGCGTACCACACTCCTGACTGCAACTGTCAGGGATTCATTGATCTCCCAGAATTTCCCTTTGGTAAATAATATACTGTGTTGTATTTGTAATTCTGAAATTCCATGCATAGGACTACACACTAACGGTGTCTGACTGTCTGTGCACATGCTCCCTCTGCTGGTGAACTGCACTAACTTAAAGTAACCTCAAAAATCCAACACAAATGCTCTTCCTCTCTACAAGCATCTTTTCATTTTCTGCCAGGTCTGGAGCCCAGGATCCTGACCCGCTGGGACATGCACAAATACGCCAGAGAGGCCTACAACACCGGCATTCGATTTATTGGTGGCTGCTGTGGATTTGAGCCTTATCACATCAGGGCTGTATCAGAAGAGCTGGCCCAAGAGAGAGGCTTCCTCCCTGCTGCATCAGAGAAACATGGTACCTGGGGTGCTGGTCTGGATATGCACACTAAACCTTGGGTCAGAGCCAGGTTAGAAGCAACATTTTTTTGTTACTCTGTTGCTGGAAATACCCCCAAACTTAGTCATATCTGTCATAGTAGCGTATCAGCACCCGTGAATGTCTGCTAATGGTTTGTTTTTCTTTTAGAGCCCGCCGTGACTACTGGGAGAACCTGAAACCAGCCTCAGGTCGCCCCTTGTGTCCCTCCATGTCTAACCCTGATAGCTGGGGTGTCACCAAGGGCCACTCTGATCTCATGCAGCAGAAAGAGGCCACCACCAGGGACCAACTCAAACAACTGTTTGACAGGTCAAAGACCCACTGAGTCAGAGCAGCACATTCACATCTGACAGCAGCCCCGAATCAAACAGCTGAGCTGTGAAGCTTCTGAGCCATTGTCATGTAAAGTATCTGTTAATGACTAACATAACATCAAGCAGCAAATTTTTACTTGGGATTTCACTGTTAACTGTAGAAATGAGACCACAGTCTCTCAAGATAAGAGTTGGATCATGTTGAAATAGGGACCTTGTTGTTTTCTGTGACCTTGGGCCAGTTTGTTTAATAAAATATCTAATAAAATACAAATTGGTTACTTGACTGCTGAGAAATCTTGTTTAGGAGGAAACCCTCACATGCATGGGGAGAACCTGCAAACTCCACGCAGAAAGAACGCAGCTGGAATTGAACCACCAACCACCACCTTGCAGCACCTAGGAAATATATATATTTACCTTAAATAAACAAATATGAAAATTGTGAAACAAGGGAACTAGAATAAACAGTAATGAGCTTCCCAACAAGCTTCAATTCATGACTATTTAACACAGTTTATCTGTAAAATAAAGAACAGAAATTAAAAAAAAGGTATTGTATTCTAGGTCTAGGTCATGTTTGAACAGTAAAATTCTTGATATTACTTTGATTTAAAGCGACATATTCTGGTAGTGATATATCTTTTAACTATAAAGAATCTCTGTCACGGTCGTTGTTTGTGATTGGACGAGCGGTGACCACGTGACGCTGTTATCTATTTTTTCCAGCACTCTAAAGCGGAGTGAAATTATAAAGAGCACAGAGGATTTATAATGACACTGGCCATTACAATATACTACGTTTAATCGTTATATTAGATATTCGAAGCTTTGCTGGACATCCACTGGTTTTACGCCGTAGTGAATTTAAAGTCATTCGTGGTCCATCGAGGTTAACTGAAGGCTATGACTGGTTGACCTGCCAGGACAAATAGCTATACGTCTGTCGACTGCGTGTCATTTTACCTCCAAAGAAGTAACGACGTAGCTAAAGGTAAGGTGTAGCAAGTCTGAAGAAATATTAATTCAGGCTCTCTACTGAAATACGTGAGTCGCTTGAACGAAAACTCTCACCAAATTGTGCTTAACACCCATCGCCGCATCCTCGAAGCTTCATCGTTTTATAAACAACATCGCCCTCTAGTGGTGTATCTGTGCAGTTACAAGGAGCGGAAGTAAACCCCTGAGGTCATCATGGGGAGCAAAGTCAGCTCCAAAATGGCAGCTCCCACCGCTAAAGTAATTCAGGTAAAGTCGCTCATATAATCTTTTATTATCTGTTATTGATTTGTGTGTTGTTACTTTAGTGTATGCTGTAAGGTAAATTGTGTTTTAGGTAGCTGACTTTTTAATTCAGCGAGACATTTTTGTTAACAAACACGTCTCATACCCTTGGTGTCCTTGTTACAACAAAAGTGCATCTATTTTACGTTTAAAAGCTGGATTTATTCATTAAATTACAATTAGGATGACTGCCCGTGTAGTTATGTTAGCGTCGACTAAGCTAGACAACTTGCTTTTAGACTAAAATATAACAACAAACATCAACCATAGTGTTTACTTTTACATTACTAGCTTTTATGGCTCAAAAACATTATAAACATATAATGTTTTAACACCTACTACGTTGTCACTTTGCAAAAATGACAGCTTCCGCAAATTTCAACAAGTTAGTTTCAGTTATTTTTGATATTTGCAATATTTCTCTATCAAATAATATTGTTAAATTCATGATAAATGCCTAAATGTATATATTTTTTTGTCAAATCATTTCATCAAAACATAATATTGTTTAAATTTATACAGATAAACATTTGAAACATTTGTATGAGAACATAAAATTGAATGTTTTGTGGCAACTTTTCATTATGAATACCCAAATTTGAAGCCTGTGAATAGTTCACTGATGATTAACCATGGGGAAAATGGTCTGAGCAGCAAAATAACTGCATTTGTTTTTGTTTTGTTTGTTTTTTATGTGCAAATTTTAAAAGCATTACATTGTAAAAAGTGTAAGAACGTTTGCTTCAAAACAAGCCTGCCGAACATCAAACATTATCTGCTTCTTCGTTCTCCTTCCTCAAAACTCTAACAAATAAAATAACGAAGTAATGTAGATGTCTGAGTTGATTTTGCTGTTTTTTGCAGGCTGTGCGACCACACGCTCCTCTGATCAAGTTCCCCAGCAGACTGGGCATACCTAGGCCCAATGGTAAGACTTATTCATTAAAAAACTATGTCTGAGCATTATAAATAAATTCAACCCAAGTAAATTGAATTTGAGACCCAGACAATATTTTAAAAATAGGTGTTATAAAAAAAATTCTTCCCTAGTGGTTACTTGCCTTATGTCAAAATTTGCCTTGTACTTTTCCCTTCTTTAGCACAAGAGGCTTTGAAAATATTAGCAGTTAACGTCCCACAACACAACGCCCCTAGCTCCCCTTCAGCTGCAGCATCACCTCCGTCATCAAGACCTCATGTAGCTCCGACTCCAATCCCGGGCACGCCAGACACCCTGGCCTCCATTCAGCAGCTTCCTGCAAGGTACCGCAGGAGACCGTTAAACTTGGACGAAATGGACTACATCCAGGTGAGGGCGGGGACCAAGTTTACATGTAGCATATTTTATAAGTTAGTCTGTTATATTTTAGATCAGAAACAAGGACAGGACCTGATACCTTCATAAGTTTTCTCACAGTTATTATAAGATAAGATATAAAACATTAGATGCAGATTTCAAACATTTATCCTATCAGTCCTTCAACATTTCAGCTTACGGTCTGTAATTCAGAATAACTATAAAACCACAAATCTGAAAAATGAATTGAGATTTTTAGTTACCAGTATCCTCCCTCAGTAACATGATTTTACAAATAATGTCAAAAGTCCTCATCAGTGGTCAAAGTTATACATTTTCTGTGTTGTTTTAAACTTGTAGACTATTGAGCCATTTGCATGAGTTTGACAAATAATTGGTGAATCTGTACATTTTTTGAAAAACCTTATTCATGTTTTAATTTTGTCTTTCCCACAGCGTGGAGGACCGGAGTGACATGAAGCAACTCAATCGCTGCAGCCAAAGTTCTCATCTGTTGGACATCAGTTTGTGTCTTTATTCTGCTCGTCAGCTCAACCCTGGTGCCACCAGACAGGTGGAATAAAGTATTTTCTAAATCCTGTTGAAAAGTACATACGTTTATTTTAGATGATTTCTATGCACTTTAAGTCCACACTAAAGGGTAATGCCATTTTTAAACGCTGAAAAGCCATAATAATCACTTGTTTCTTTAGTTATAAGGACAAATATCCTTAACAGGTTTGCTTTTTTTTTTTTTTTTTTTACTTAAAGTAATCTAAGTTTGTTTTGGTTGCATGTAACATGCAGCTTTACCCAGATGCAAGCAGGAAGCTCTGATATGCAAAAGTTTTTTAAGTTTGCTGTTTCAGACTGATGCATTTGGAGGTTTTTTCCCCAGGGAGGGGTGGGGTTAAAGAAATAGTTGATACCAAGTTAAATCAGTTCTTCAAACTGTTTTGTTCATGTGATCCACTGAATTTAACTGATTAAAATAAACTGCATTTTGATGGTTGTGTTTTTAAAATGCCTGATTAACGAAGCTCCAAACCCAGCAGGAGGATGTGGGTAATTACAGGTCGTCGCTATAGAATAGATGAACGATAGTGAATTGACTTTGCAGGTATTTATTGTTGATATTGTTGCTGACATGCTTTATAAGGTAAAACATTCACAACATTAAACTTCACAGCAGTGTAGGAACACTGGCCACCATTAAAGTTTTCCTAAGTATAAACTCCAGTAAGCTGTTTATTACTCAGATGAATATTGGCACAAGTAGTTCAGACATGACAGAGGTCAAAGGTCACCTATCTGACTAGCAGATTGCTTAGTCCTGTCCAGAGATGTAAAAAGCAGCTGCACTTTTTTCCCCACCTATAAGTGACACTCAGGCTAAACACTGATTAAATTATTTCCTTCATATTTAAGCCTTTTGGCAAAGTAAACAAACGGCTCCTAAACACATGAATTCAGAACAATTCATGGCTTTACAAAAATACTTTTGGATGTTCAAAAACCTATATAATATCCTAATATCAAAGACTATCTATGGACTTCATGACAAAATGCAGTATATTCAGTAAACACAGCAACAAGTCACAACACGAGAAACACTGAAATGCACAGCTTGATTAATTTATCCTACATGTGCTCGGTCACAAACGAACAGCATCTTTTTTTATTGATGATAAATGTAACGGTTGATTGGAACATTTTGTGCAAATGCCAGACTTTTAACATTGCGCTTTTTACTGAAGCACTTTGTGCTCAGAGCAAAATGACACATCAATCGTTCTGCTCCTCCAGTTCCTCAAAAGCAGGAAGGAAATCAGCGATGGTGTCCACCACATAGTCAGGCACAAAGCTGTGGTTGGTGGTCAGGTCACTATTCCTGTACTCCTGGGCCTCCTCGATCTGAGACACACCGGTGAGCGTGAGCATGGTGTCCAGGCCGCAGTTGGACCCGAACAGCATATCAGTCTCCAGTCGGTCCCCGACCATCAAGCACTGGGAGGGATCCACGCCTCTGAACTGGCTGGAGATGCACTCAAACATGAAGCGGCTGGGCTTACCGATCACCGTGGCCTTACGACCTGAGGCCACCTCCAGGGCTGCAGTCAGGGACCCTGAACCTGCAGAGAGGCAAAAATCAGAACACGGTTAGATTATTGAACCCTGAACTGACTACTATTGACTTAAAGGTATTATTATTTGGGAATGTGTAATCTAACAACCAAACTGAAAGATGCAGTAATAAACTTTATATTAAAAGTTAAGCTTCAGTGGAGTGCAGCAATGAACCCTGTAAGGTAGAGGAGGACATGAAAAACAACGTAGAAGGTTTTGTGTTTGTGACCAAAATAAGTTGGTGTGCAGCTTGAATCCATAGCCATTTCAACATATTTTCATGAAACAGAATAAGTGCTTCAAATTGTAACTAAAGTTTTCCTAATTATGATCATTATACTTCCACAGGCTCAAAATAAGAAGCCTGGTGTTGTTTTAGACTGATCCTAACCGAGGTCATCATCAGCTCTAGTTGTGTTTAATTAAGGCCCCCATGGCCTCTTCTGCTGGGGACCAGTAACACACCAGTACTGATGTGTGGATCCAAACCAGACTGCATCACCACACCATACCTGGGAGGATCCTTCCGCCTGACAGCGGGTGCCAGGGGTCGTTGTCGGTGGCCAGAAACAGACACTCCGGGTCCCTCAGGTAGCACGAAGCTTTGGCCAGTTTGAGAAAAGTCAGTTTGTCATCATGTCCCACCAGCACCGCCTTGACGTCCGGAGCCAGCGTACAGTTGTAGATGGTGGCGTCAGGATCGTCCGCCTCCTCCACGCAGGGGATGTCCGCCTCCAGCAGCTCCCTGCGGAGTCCCTCGCAGCCGATGACAAACACCTGACCGCGGACCTTGACGACGTCTCTCAGGTAGAGAGCCGAGCAGTACGACGAGCTGAAGATCTGCTCCAGCATCACGTCGGTGAAGCCCAGCCGAGAGAACTTGTGCACATAATTCTCCCGGGGCCTGGTGCAGTTGTTAGTGACGAACACTACGTTTTTACCGTGGCGGATCAGAGCATTGACCACCTTCGCCGCGCCGGTGATCTCATTCTCTCCGTGCCATATGACCCC
Organism: Callopanchax toddi; assembly: GCA_006937965.1. NCBI lineage: Eukaryota > Metazoa > Chordata > Actinopteri > Cyprinodontiformes > Nothobranchiidae > Callopanchax > Callopanchax toddi. The sequence goes on along the minus strand of SSNR01000050.1, from coordinate 983,730 downwards.
GTCGCAGTCGAAGAGAAAGAAGTCCTTCGCCTCAAGCAGACCTCTAATTTGCGGACCGCGAATTTTCTGGCAGCCTTTGAACCCAAAGGCGCCTGCCATCCCGGCGTTTTCCTCGTTTTCTTCCGTTTTTCACCCGCTAGTGGTGCCCCATGTCTGAGGCCGGTGCATAATAAGATTGAGACAAGAGCCTTAAAGCAATATAAAACAGATAAATGTCAGGAAATCACATCGCAGGAACCCTGGTGATGCGGTTCGTACACGGACGGACAGAGGGATACATAAACATTGACGTCTAGACGCGCTCGCCAGTCCAGATCGACCAATCAAATTGCAGCACTTCAGCCAATCACGGTCGAATGTGTCTCATCGGTTTAAGATTTATCCGCATCATGTACACACCGGCGCACACGGCGGAGAAGCTCCTTTGTCGATAGATGTCATCATTTCTAGCCGGGTCATGCGCCGGTAAAACAAAAAGGAGCAAATCCCACTAACAACCTGTAAAAAAGAACAGGGTTTTTTTTATATTAGACAATTTAGAAAAAACTAATGTTTTGATTGAAAAAAAATAACTTTAAAAAATCCTAATTTAATTGAACTGTTAAGTTATTAAACTTTTCAATTTTTGTGTAAGCACCAATTGTTCACATAAGTGATGCACTTTTAAGAAAAGTGCTAAGTAAAGACCAGTAAATGTTAAACTTCACACATTTTAAACTTTTACAAGATAAGCTCATTTAATTGTAGCTTATAAATTATTCTGAGTGTATTAGAGTAAGAAGTGCATTGTTTTTCTTTGTAGTGAGCTATCGCTACTAAAACATATATACACAATAAAAACAGTAACTGAGTAGCTAAACTTAACATTTTGATTCAATTTCTACAAATTAAAACCGGTTTAGGTATGACATGATAGTCTCATAGTTAATTTCTTTTTTCCCCAAGTCACTAGATGGAGCTGTAACCCACAAATCTCAGAACACAAAACTGATCACAACCTTAGCCACTCCATGGCAGTATTATATGCAGTTTTTACTACAGTGTGTTGACAGTTCTTCTTTAACAATCAGGTAAAGAAAACTAATTCAAAGCCAGTAACAATGATTTATATTTAAAACATGTTTTAATTCAGGAAAACATTCAACATCCAGCAACCAGAAATGATTTACTGTGATTGGACAGTCACCTACACTGCAAAAAGTTTTTTAGGAATGATTCCATCCATCCATCCATTTTCTGTAGCCGCTTATTCCTCCTCAGAGGGTCGCGGGGCAGCTGGTGCCTATCTCCAGCGGTCAAGGGGCGAGAGGCGGGGGACACCCTGGACGGGTCGCCAGTCCATCGCAGGGCCATTAGGAATGATTCATTGAGTAAAATTTCTATATTCTCCCTGTGAATGTGCAGGTTTTCCCCTCAGTGTCCAACTTCTTCCCATAAAGACAAGAAGGAAAAGGCGGTAATCTGAAGTTTACTAGATGTGAGGCTATAATACGCCTCCCTGACACACACATCCATACTCCAGTGCCTGGTGCTTCATCTGGAAACATTTGTAAATGTGTAAAACTGTGCTACATTTAGGTGTGTTTTCTATTTGCCTGAACAGCTTTTATTCAAATTGTGACTTTTTTTATGTGTAAAATATATTAGAGTTTTAAAGAAATTCAAGTGTGTGTTAAAACGCAGTGATGCAATGTTTCCATGAATTGCTGGTGTTCTGCTAGGCTTTGATGTATTCCTGCTCTTCATGTTTGTTTTTCTTTTCCCCTTTTGCCCTACTGGCTTTGTTCTGTCGTGCTTTGACTGCTTTGCCCTGCCTGTTTTGGATTGCGTGCGAGACAGAGGAAGACTCACTGGCACCATCAACTGCCAGACAAACAGACAAATGAAATACAGGACAGGAATGAAGGAATGGACAGCTGAATGGACAGAGAACAAGCTGTCCTAATTGGTCATTATTTCTCTGCTAATCTATATTTTCCTCACAGCTAACCCCCAACACAGATGTGAGGAGTGAAAGAGAGGACAGAACAGAGGAGGAGGGGGAGTTCCTAAGGTCTGATCTGCTCTTCACCATGACTAGAGCACTGACCGTAAACAGAGTTGTGTGCTTTTGTGTCTTGTTTAAGAGTGGAAAGGAGACTCGGAGAAAACCAACAGAGGAGGGTGTGGGGTCAAAGTTGAGACTTGCAGGTGGTGTTGGTAGTTGGGAGCCAGTAGACCATAACACTGCCCTCCACTTTCACATAAATACAAACATTCATAATTTGCAGATAAGGTGGATTTTGAGAATCTGTGTATGGTACAGTAGTTAAAACTATTTTTTTACTAAACAGAACAAAACAAGAAAAGCAACTCCAAAGAGTAAATGATTTTGCAGAAATACAGAGGTAAAGCATGATTTCTTTCACGCATGTTTGCATGTGGCCTTGCGTGCACACTGTCAGCCATCACTGCATGAAGTGTCATCGGATCAAAGCAGCACAGAGGTGTTGGACAACATGGCGCTGCAATACAAAAGATGTCTGACAGACTTGATGGCGCTGTGAGGGGAGAGGGGAGGACCACTGGCATTACTGCTGTTATCCGATGTGTAACCAACATGCAGAAAGCATACCAACAATTTATGATGAGATTGAAAGGTATGTTGAAAGGTTCTTTTTACATTTTTATTCATGTATTGTTCCTATACTAAAACAACTCTGAGGTGTAAACCTGAAAATTCCCATGTAAACATTTACTGCGTTTTTTTGTGTGTATTTGTGTTATTCTTGTTCCTACGCAGAGCCCAGCAGAGAAGTACAGGTCCAAGAAGCACCAGGCAGAGAAGAAGCACCAGATCCAACGGGTATCTCTGGTACCAAGGCTGGGTTAGTGAGACTGGCCTTAAATGAGCTCCACCGCCGCAGTTCAGAATATACTCCACCCACTGGGTGAATCGAAGGGCAGGAGCGACGGGATGGGATTTATGGATCCTGCTGAGGGACAAAGCTGAAGACTTGAACCTAAAAAGAAGATGGAGTAGATTAACATCTACAGTCATGACAAATACTGCCCAAATGACCGACAATGTACCTGAAGTCCTGTGTTAGGGTTTGAATGGTGGTGCTGAGCAGTTCTCTGGTGATGTGTCTGGGGATGATGGTGACACCAAGACCCTTTGTTTCAGCTCTCACAACATTATCAAACTGATCTCCAAACAGAGGAATTCCCAGCACAGGAACAGCATGGTACACTGCCTGGAGAAGGCTGTTTTGTCCCCCGTGGGTAATGAAGAGACGGACCTTTTTGTGTCCTGACAAATGTGTACATTTAGAAAGAATTACCTCTGAGTTGCAGATACACAAATTTTACTTAAACAAAAGACTGATACAACTTCAAGATAAGTGAAGACTATTAAACAGGTCAGTTTAAATACTGCCAACTAAAACCTAACATCCCAAACTATTTTCTCTGCTGTACTTGGCTCAGTCTGAAATTTTTTTACCTTGAAACACATTATTTTTGCCTTCTTGCAAATAGTTGCAAGTAGATTTACAGTCTAGATTAATATAACACTCAGTCATCTGCTTAAAAAAAAACAAACAATTGAAGCCAACTGTTCTACCTAGCAGATCATTTACAGGCAGCCAGTTTAACAGCCTGAGATTGCGAGGTCTGTCCAGGTGAGAGGGCCACTTGTGGGAGTCATACCTGAGAAGAAAAAAAAACACAGGCTTAGAAGCATCTCAAGATATTTGAAATCAACACTTTGTTATTTATCATCTTTGTACATATATATACAAATTGAATGTAAGACACAAAGCTATAAATGAAAATGTTCACATCTATATAAATTCTATTGTGCTTTCACCTCCAGAGTACTGCTTGTGGGATCTTGGAAAAGCCTTCCACTAGCTCTACAAGCAGAGGATCCACAGACACTGAAGAGATCATTGACCCAAGAGTCACGACAATGAAACCGGCCTCTCCAAAGCTGGAGATCCACGATTCAAGATCCTGTAGGATTGCAAGGATTTGAATATAGATAACAGGAAAAGTAGAGAAAACATGGCAGGAAGATTATACATCAATAGAGGAAACCTGCTCCAGAGGCTTGGCGGCTTTATTCAGTAAGCCTCCAACCAGCACAGTGTACGGCATGAGTGGCTGAGGGAACTCCAGTGAAAAGTCTGTGTTGAAGGCCCAGAGTTCTGCTCCTTGATGTAACTCATTCAGACCACCAAGGGGTGGGCCTGACTCAAGGTGGTGCTCAGCTACTTCTTTAAAGATTAACCATACAAGTTCCTGTCCTATGAAATAAAACACAATCACAACACACACGTTAAATATTTGCTGAGGTTTACTCAAATGTATTCCAATTACAAGGTATTAAATACATTCTGTAAGACAGGTTTGACTTACACTCAGAGCATTAGTACGGAGCCCGTCTCATGACATGGTGGAAGAATTAGTATTTCGTTCCCACGAATTAGTATTTCGTGCGCACGAATTAATTATTCGTGGGACCCGGGCTGGACTCCACACACAGCAGGGCAGCACTGGTCAGCTGTGGCTGCACGTATTATTGCGGGGATGCAGCTCTTTGGCTGCACCCTGATAGAAGAATTACTGGGGACATTTCAGTGATTTCTGGGAGATATTGGACTCTGGTTTTGTGTTTAAAATATCGTGTGCCCTTTATCATTCAGCTCTACTTTAAAAGTGCCATGATTTGTGTGCAGGTGTGACAGAGTGGATGTTAATAAGGAGCACTAAGGCTCATGTTTACCCCAAGGAGACAGGACCAAGGATGTTTAAAATAATGGGTTTATTTACAAATAAAACAAAACAGTCATAAGCCCCAACCAAACAGTGGGGATCCACCAGCAGGGGGCAGAACCCTGCAGGGCAGCAGACCACAAACCTGTGGTCCACCCTAGGTGCTGCTCCAGCTGCTGCCTCTGCAGAGGGTCCGGTAACACAGGCTCCACCTCCTCCTGGCGAGCTCCACTGAAAGAAAGAAATGAAAATGGTTAAGGACACCTTGTTAGTCCCTCTCATCCGACTGTTCCCCAAACACACACACACACACACACCCTCACGAGCACCGTCCCACGGCTCCATAGAGTCCTGCAGTCCAGAAGCTGAACTGCCGTGGTCCAGCTGACTTGTCAGCTGCTACTGGACTGGACTGATCCGGCGGCAAGTGGAGTCCCAATCAATGTCTGAGAGGCTGGAGGTTGCAGCGCTGCTCCACTGAGCTGGAGACGAAAGTCCCCACAGGCAAAAGAGCAGCGTCCTGGCGCGACCAGGGCGGTCACTCCCTGGGCTGCTCGCTCACACCTGTGGCACATAATGGTGTTATCACACTGAGGGACGAAAAACAGCACACACACGTACGTACACACACACACTCACCAGCCAACGCCATCTCTACCCACCCCCCTGCTAGAGGAGATGGCAACCAAGTGCCTGACAACCTCCCGCTGCTGCACTAGCAGCCGATCCCAGTCACACAGGTGAGCTGAACTGTCAGTCCACCAGCACACCTTGGCAGGGCTTTGATCCAACCTGCTGTCCTTATAGAAATCAGTAAAACAGCTGCAGGTGTGGCATATAAAACCAGGAGCAATCATGCTCATCCTGCCACACAGGGCTGCGCGTCCTGCAGAAACACGAGTTTACCACTCCACGCAACAAAACGTGTGGTAGAAAGTTTGAAAGTTGTGTAACAAGTCACACAGCTCATGACAAAGTGACAAAGATAGGTAAAAATGAAAAGAACTGAATTAGAAAAGGCACTCAAACATCAGTGGGTAGATCGTTATCACGGCTGGTGCAGATGGATGAGGGTGCACTGCGGCGGGATAATATCATCAATACTATTTCGTTCCCACAAAATACTAATTCGTGGGAACGAAATAATAATTCGTGCGCACGAAATACTAATTCTTCCACCATGTCATGAGACGGGCTCCGTATAAAAAAGGTGAATTAAAATAGTTATGTGCTAGCAGAAGGCATATGATAACAATAAATATCTTATTTCTCAGGCAGGACACTATGGTGCAACCACATTAAATTAGTGTAAATAAGGCACATTTAGAGAAAATTAAAACATACCTCTTTCAATACCATTTTAACTAAATAACAGTAACAGAGATTATGTAGTAATTGCAGTACTTATAAAAAATAAATATCAGAAACACAGAATAATTAATGGCAATCCTAATATAGAATACCAATTTTAAAATTTGCTTTCTTTAGATTTACAAAGAAAAGTTTCTACAGACTGCTGTTTTATATAATGTGCAATAAAGATGTGTCCAATAAAAATGATCTTCAGTGTAAAACATAAAACCTTACCTATAGGAGACAACAGAGAGTAGAAGAGGTTTTTAGCACGACCCCAGATGTTCATGTGGTGGGACAGCTGGGAGCTGAAGACTGGGATGTAAGAGACCGGGCTGGGGAGAGCGATGGACAGGGGACCACCCAGACTGCCAGGATAAAAAGCTATATACTGGACACCTGGAGGAAATAAAAAGTAAAGTTTCAAAGAATCACTGAATAAATAAGCCAACAGCAGACGTACCCAGTCTGTGAGCCAAGATGAAGGAACAGGGGTTAAAAGCATCAAGGATGGTGATATCATATTGTTCCTTCTGGAGAAAACTTATTATCTCTTTGTCCCCCAACAACTCATCACACTGGAATGATAGATGCCTCATGAACTTTAGAAAGCCATTAAAGTTTTCCCTGATAAAACAAGAAAAATAGGGGGAAAACCATCTTAGATATACTGTAAATTAACCACAGCTTAAGAAGGAATGACAAAGAGTGAATAATCAAAATGTCTGATATGTCAACAAGTCTTCTAAAATCTGAATTACCTTCCCAGTAAAAACTGCGTTTGTTGCTCCAGAAACCAGTCATTATATTCGTTGATATACTTTTCTCCTAAAGACCATGTGCTCCTCTTGTAGCTGTCAGCACGTGCTGTATATGCAAAACCTTGAAGGAACAAAAACGTGCTTTCATTCACAGAAAATATACAGTTTTAGTTTGTTTATGCACAAACAAATTACCTGTAATAACTGGGTTGCCTTTTTGCATGAGCATGCGAACATCATGACCTTGCTGGTGTAAGTTATGAGAGATTTCATCTAACAGCAAATAGTGGCTTCCTCCTAAAAGACAATGAAGAGAATGATAATTTCCTAAAAATTATGTTTTTTTTAAAAACCCTCACCATGGTTGTATTGTTGATTGACTTGCTACTTAAAATAACTGCAATGAATGTACATTTTTACTAATTGCCAATACAATTTCAACTTCTTAGAAATTTTTTTACTGACTATAAAGGTTTCTATTAGAAATGGTAAAAGGCAATTTAACAATCCCTACTCCATTACTCACCAATCAGACAGACAGTCAGAATCTTGGCAGACTGAAACAGTGGAAGAGCCAGAAGAGAGAACGTCCAAAATACAATCCCCATGCTGTTAGTAGTAGCAAGCACTGACCTGCAGCCAAAGCTTTTCTCATCCAACTCAAAAATAAACTGAAATGAAAACACTGCTGCTGGAAAAGCAATACTCTAAAAAAATCAAACCATTTAAAGTATTTGAACTGTTTGCAGTCTCAAACTGACGAAGATTAAATTTTCAATTTGTATTTAGTGCACTTAAAATGTATCCAGTATGTTCTGTCTTGCAAAAAAAAAAAAGTAAAAGGTCCAATATTAAAGCATTTTTTCCTTATACATTTCTATATATGTCTGATGTGAGCTGCTCTGTGTTCTCTATAATCAGACAATGAGAAGACAGAGAACGCTGGATTTGCAAAGAAAGGGAGGGAAAGTGGAAACGGGGTGGTGTGACAGGGGGCTGAATGCTTCTCCAGGTCCCTACTGCATAAAATTATACAAAAACAAAATAGAAATAGGAGTATAATTCTCTATAGGCTCCAGAGAGATAACATCTTCTACACTAGTAGAATTAATAGTTAAGTTGAAATATAATCTACCTATAATTATTCAAAAAATTATTTTAACAAGGCGACCAGAATCATTTTTTGAATAGTTTATTTACTCTGACCAGATACACACCCACGACACTAAATTAATGGTAAAACAGGCCAATACAAATTTCTTGCAAAAATCTGATGTTTATAGAGCCTCTCACGAATGGAATATACCCCAAAATATCAGAGGGTTGAAGGGGCATGCATTCTTTTCAAAAAGCACTAACATTTTATTATAGCACTGGTTTTATCTAAATGTTTTATGTTTTTATTGAAGGTTAGAACCCATAAGGTCAAGACACTGTGTTTTGTATGAAATTTAAATGTGTGATTTTGCTTGATGGTAGAAAGCCATACATGTAATGTTGATGTTGATATTGTATATTTTGTGAATTAGACCCCAGGAAGATTAGTAACCTCTACGGTGGAAAATAATGGGGATCCTGATAAATAAACAAATAAACACAGAAAAGTATTCAATAATGATATTAAGTACTTGTTGTGTGAAGTATGATTCATTCTGTTCAATTAGATATTAAGTGCTGTGATGGATTGGTGATCTGTTTAGGGTTTTAACAATCTGTTGTCTGATGATCGCGGACACATAGGCTCCAGAATAAAGTAGGTAGTCTACAACAATTTATGAATAAATGATGAACGTATTTATTGGCTGCTTTTACCTCGGTAACAAAACACAGATTGGTATTTATTCATGTTTATGTTCTTAAATCCAAATCTAAGGCTTTTAACACAAACATACAAAAACACAAACTACAAACTGAAAAACTGGGGAACAGGGTTGCGTGTTGCCTTGACAGTTAATTACTGGTAAGTCAAGCTTGACATGTAGATGATCCTGGACAATGCTCTCATTGTAAGTACAACTGGTCCTTTTCTATGTTAGGCAGGTCATCAGAAAAGCAAGTCTGTCAGAAAAACTGCTGGATTGTGTGAGATAAAGAAAAAGCAAGATAAATAGGCCAACCTACCATTACTGAGGTGATATAATGTAATAACACTTCTACATACTGGATCAAGGTATGCTTCCTTTATTTAAAAATGAAGGTAATACTCAGAGGAATAAAGCTGAGCTTCTTTCTCATCCTGATCCTTCAATAGCACTTCACAAATGTCCTGAGACACAAAACACAGATTTAAAAAATGTTCAGAAAATATACAGGTTAAAAACGACGAATATAATGTGCAGTGTTGGAAAGAATAATGTTAATACACAGTGAAAATTTCTTTGGATTCTCATCAAATACATGGTTCAGTTTAGGGGGACAAATAAAAATGCTGATAAATGAAACCAGTAATATGGTCTCATCAGTCTTCTAATGTAATGATGTTTAGAAAGAATGAAGAATGAGACAGAATCTTCAGCCTCATATCTCAGCTCCCTGTTTACATAGCAGACAGCAGAGTTTACCCCATGACAGAGGAATTCAGTTTTAATAACACATTTTCTTGAATAATTCCTTTAAATCCAATTAAAACATAATGCATATTTTTTCAGTACACAAGTATTTTTTGTTTTGCTAAATAAAAAGAAGGAATTGACACTTCCTGAGCCATAAAGACTCTGCTTTATGCAAATGGAGTGTGTCCTGCCATGTAGTCTCCAGAAAGTTCTGAATAAGCTAAACTTCTCAGGAGGAGTGAGCTTGAAACAAAACATCTTCATCAATCAGGAGTTTTCTCTCTCTTAGGTCACTACAAATCTCATTTGCCTTCTTTCTTCTTTTCTGGGATGCTTTCTTCCTGGTTAGCTGCATACGTGATCTCTGATCTGACCTGTGATCTTTTACGCTGTATCTGTGTTTCATCCATATTTGTCCAGGCCAGGGCAATATATTGCTGTCTCTGCTATTGAAGATGTCATCTTCAAGACAACCAATATATTTAAAACTGGACACAACTTCTGCAAGACAGAAAGAAAGAAAATGAATAATGGTTTGATGGATGGGCTGGATAAAATACCAAGTGATACCACTAGTGTTCATTGTGTTTTTACTATATATCCATCCTCTTGGACAGATAATTAGTAGATGTCACAATGTCTCCTACCACCTTTATGCAGATGACATTCAGCTGTGCTGCTCCTTCAAGGATTCAGAGTTCTACAAACTGTCTGAACTACTTGAGTGCCTGTCAGCAGTTATAACTGAAAATAACTTCCTTCAATTAAACCCTGAAAAGACTGAATGTCTGATTGTTGCCCCTGATAGGATGGTCCCTCTGATCAGTCAACATATTGGACATTTAAGTTCTAAACTTGAGGAAACTGGGTGTTATTTTTGACCAATCAATGTCTCTTGAAGCTCACTCAAAACAGCTGGTCCGAAACAGTTTTTATCATCTGAGAAATATTTCCAAACTGAGAAAGTTGGTGTCAAAACCTGAACCTGAACTGGAAATGGTTCTTCATGCTTTTATCTCCTCCCGTCTAGATTACTGTAACACACTTTTCACATGTTTGAACCAAAAAGCCCTTGACCGCCTTCAGCTGGTCCAGAACTCTGCAGCAAGGCTCCTCACTGGTGCAAACAGAAAGATCACATCACTCCTATTTTGCAGTCTTTGCACTGGTTACCTGTTAAATTTAGAACTAACTTTCAGGGCGCTACATGGCCAAGCTCCTGTTTATGTTACTGAACTGTTAAAGCCGTACGTTCCAACTCGAGCTCTCAGGTCCACAGACCAGAATCTCCTAACAGTTCCAAGGACCAGATTTAAAAGTCGAGGTGATCGCTCCTTCCAGTCTGTTGCACCGCGACTTTGGAATGAACTTCCTTTAGTTTTATGCTGTATAGACAGTCTGGACTCCTTTAAAAAGCAGCTGAAGACCCAAATATTTAAAACTGCTTTTAACTAAATATTTTATGTTCTCTTATTGGTGTTTCACCATTTCTATTTGTACTTCGATCATTATGTGTTTTAATGATATTTTTAATTTGTTTTATTGTTTTTATTTGGTCTTATATTTTCCATCCATCCATCCATTTTCTGTAGCCGCTTAATCCTCCACAGAGGGTCGCGGGGCAGCTGGTGCCTATCTCCAGCGGTCAAGGGGCGAGAGGCGGGGTACACCCTGGACAGGTCGCCAGTCCATTGCAGGGCCACACAGAGACGAACGAGACAAACAACCACACACCCACTCACACCTAAGGACAATTTACCAGCCCAATTAGCCTGACAGTCATGTCTTTGGACTGTGGGAGGAAACTGGAGTACCCGGAGAAAACCCACGCATGCATGGGGAGAACATGCAAACTCCACGCAGAGAGGCCGCAGAGCCGGGACGTGAACCCACGACCTCCTTGCTGCGAGGCAACAGTGCTAACCAACTGCGCCACCATATATTTTGTCAAAGAAATTTTAATCTATCCTTTATTATTTTTATTTCTTTTAATAGTCTTTTATTTTATCTTGATGCTTTTGGTTCTTAGTCTTTTAATCATGTTTAAAGCCATACTCAATAGCCAGGTAAACAATGTAGCTTTTAATGTTTTTTTAAAGCCTCTTAACAACGTTCCAACATAGTATAGCCATAAATATATTGTGGAGATTTTAAAAAACATGAAAGAAATCAATAAAGTAGTTGTCCCGCAGTTCTCTAAAAACTTCAGCCAATCCTATCGTTCGGTCCGAACGATAGGATTGGACTATCCAGCTGTCTGTCTGCCGCATTTTCGCACTGCTTGGATTCACCAATAACCCGCCCGGACACATTTTCCGTCTGAACATCCTGGATGTGAAAGGAGGACAGAATTAGCCGGTGGTCAGTGCTTTCATTCCAAGATAAAAATACCAGAGTCCCCCCAAAAAACACCTTTTCAGCTAGCAGAAAACTAAAATCGTTTAGAGGTGAAAAGAGGAAAAGCTGGGGGGACAGTGAAGTTAGACTCTGCATTGTTACCATCGCAAAACGGGGTCCCATCCCGGGGGGAAGGCTGGCTTATGGATTTTACCCGACGGGAGGGGTGAGTGCACAGAGTCGTGTTTCTGTAAACTAGCTAGCGAGACCTAGCTTGTTTACCTGGCTACTGAGTATGGCTTTAATTCTGTTTTTTGTGAAGCACTTTGTGGTTTATGTCTGTAAAAGGTGCTATAGAAATAAACTTTGCTTACCGGTACTTACTTGCGTTCACCTGATGGAGTAATGTTGCATTCCTGATGGTGTAGTAGTGATTCTAGATGAGGAATAGTTGGTGTGGATCCTACTGGATTCTCCAAAGGAGGTGGACTGGGAGGAGGGGTCAGGCTTGACACCAAGTGACTGTCTCTATTCAAATATAAGTCATGGTCTTCCTAGAATAAATTTGACAATAAATATTATCAAATATACACAAAACAACATTTAACCATGGATTTAGAATATTAAAGTAAACATTTATTGACCTCTTCTTTGAACCACCACCTTATTGTGGTGGAGGAGTTTGAGTGCCCTAATGATCCTAGGAGCTATGTTGTCTGGGGTACTTGTGCCCCTGGTAGGGTCACCCATGGCAAATTGATCATATTGGTGAGACAAAGTGCAGTTCAGAAGACTCTTCATGGAAGTGAAATCAAAGAGCCAGAGTACACAGCCCGGGAGCTTCCGAATGGGCCTTGTTCTGCTCTGCAATTGTTGAGGCGGCTGTTGTTAGCTGTGGTCGCAAGGTGGCCTGTGCCAGTAAACCCTGTACCCGCTGGTAGACACCAGAGTTTAGGGGAGCTGTCAAGCTGAAGAAAAAGGCCTATAGGGCATGACTGGTCTGTGGGTCTCCAGAGGCAGCAGACAGATACCGGAGTGCCAAGTGGGGTGCAGCAGTGACAGTTTCCGAGGAAAAATCTCAGGCATGGGAGGAGTTTGGTGAGACCATGGTGAAAGACTATCGATTGGATACAAAAAGGTTCTGGCAAACCATCTGGCACCTCAGGGGAAAAAGGCAACTACTTGCTCACACTGTTTACAGTGGGGACGGGGAGCTGCTGATGTCAACTGGGGATATAGTCAGGTGGTGGAAGGAATACTTTGAGGAGCTCCTAAATCCCACCGACATGCATTCCAAGGACGAACTAGAGCTGGGAGACCTGAGGATGGACTGTCCAATCTCTGGGGCAGAAGTTGCTGAGGTAGTCAAACAACTACGCAGCGGCGGAGCCCCAGGGGTGGATGAGATCCAACCTAGATATCTCAAGGCTATGGATGTTGTAGGACTGTCTTGGTTGACATGTATCTGCAACATTGAGTGGTCATTGAGAGCAGTCCCTGTGGAGTGGCAGACCGGGGTGGGGGTCCCCACTTTTAAGAAAGGGGACCAGAGGGTGTGTTCCAACTATAGGGGGATCACACTCCTCAGCCTCCCTGGAAAGGTCTACTCCAGGGTACTGGAGAGGAGGGTCCGGTCGATGGTTGAATCTCGGCTAGAGGAGGAGCGATGTGGTTTTCATCCTGGTCCTGGAACTGTGGACCAGCTCTTTACCCTTGCTAGGGTGATGGAGGGGTCATGGGAGTTTGCCAAACCAATCCACATGTGTTTTGTGGATTTGGAGAAGGCTTATGACCGTGTCCCCAGGGGCACTCTGTGGGGGGCACTCCAGGAATACAGGGTGGATGGTCTTTTGTTAAGGGCCATTCAGTCCCTGTACCAGAGTTGTGTGAGTTTGGTCCGCATAGCCGGCAGTAAGTCGGACCTGTTTCCAGTGAGGGTTGGACTCCGCCAGGGCTGCCCTTTGTCACCGGTTCTGTTCATAACCTTTATGGTCAGGATTTCTAGATGCAGCTGTGGTGTGGAGGGTGTTGAATTTGGTGGGAGGAGAATCTCATCTCTGCTTTTTGCGGATGATGTGGTCCTCCTAGCATTATTAGGCTCTGAAGTATAGCTCTTGCTGGGGATGTTTGCAGCTGAGTGTGAAGCAGCTGGGATTAGGATCAGCACCTCCAAGTCTGAGACCATGGTTCTCAGCCGGAAAAGGGTGGCTTGCCAACTCTGGGTCGGGAGGCTCTTGCCTCAAGTGGAGGAGTTGAAGTATCTCGGCGTCTTGTTCACGAGTGAGGGAAAGAGGGAGCAGGAGATCAACAGGCAGACTGGGGCAGTGTCTGCAGTGATGCAGACGCTGAACTGGTCTGTTGTGGTAAAGAAGGAGCTGAGCCGAAAAGCAAGGCTCTCTATTTACTGGTCAATCTACCTCCCAGTCCTCACCTATGGTCATGAGCTTTGAGTAATGACTGAAAGAACGAGATTGCAGATACAAGCGGCTGAAATGAATTTTCTCTGCAGGGTGGCCGGGCTCAGCCTTAGGGATAGGGTGAGGAGACTCGAAGTAGAACCGCTGCTCCTCCACATCGAGATGAGCCAGTTGAGGTGGTTCAGGCATCTCATTAGAATTCAGGCATGTCCTGCTGGCAGGAAGCCCCTGGGTCGACTCAGAACACGTTGGAGAAAATACATCTTCAATCTGGCCTGGGAAAGCCTTAGGGTCCTACTGGAGGAGCTGGTGGAGGTGGCCTGGGAGGGAACGGTCTGGACTCCCTAGTTGGGATGTTGTCCCCGCGACCCAAATAGTTGGAAGAAGACAAGACGAGACATTTATTGACAGGTTCTACAAACCAACATTACCTTATTCTGCAGCTTTGCATCAGTCTCTATGACGTGACAAATGTCATCTGATAGTTGGTCAAAACTAGAAAAAAGAGATGCACATTGAAAATATATGAAACATGCTATTAAATAGCCAGGTTTAAAGATGCACACATGGCTGAATCATATCACATAAATGCTAATATACAGTAACAACAACAAACCATCTTTCTGATGGACAACATGTTTGAAGCAACTTCTCCATGTTATTAAAGGTCTCCAGTGCACTTCTTTGCAGAGACTGCATAATTTCCAGACCATGATGTGCCACCAACTCAATGCGCATCTTTGCTGCGTTAGCTAGAAAACACATACATGCACATCAAAAGAAAAACACAACTATAAAAAAAGTTCTGACATCCCATTCTAATGAAAGTGTATTGTGGTTGTGTGTGTGCACATACCCTCATGAGTCAGTGTGGTCATATATTCATTAAAGATTTTCTCTCTAACTTTTTGATCCTGTGTCATCGCTGTTTCAGCTTCTGGTTTGGATGAAGAACAGAATCAAAATGAAAAGACAATGGTGTAGGAGGACCGGAAAATACAATTACATGTTAGAAAGCAAGTCTTTAGTTTTTGAAAATGTTTAAAAAATGCTTGCCTGTCTGCTTTTTATTTATTCTTGTAGCCTGTTTTGCACTTGGCACATTTTTAAAGGTCTTTTTCTCTTCTTGCTTCATTGTCTCCATCTGCTGGGCTTCTATTGACACCTACACAATTGCAAAAATTGCCAGTGATGAAAAGTAAACACTACATTACATTTTTACAACTTCCATAATAATTTTATAGAAATTGTTACTCATACAAACAAAGCAATACCAGTCTGCTGATGTCTTCAAGTGCATCCTTGCTGGCAGATGTGAGTTTCTCATGTGTTAGCTAGAGCAAGTAAAGAAAAGATAAACTGTTTGTTGAGATTATGGCTTAGAATGTTTCTTTATGGATCTTTTTATGAAAGTATGGCAGTAAATCTGACCTCAACAGGTTCTGCCTCCCCAGAACCTGATCTTGTAGAGTTAGGACTTCTGAGGGAGTAACTTAACAAGTAGAAAACCACTTATGAGTGTATTGTTTTACAAGAAAGCATTTACTATATGACACATATGAAAGCATAGCTAAGCATCAAAATTACTTTAGCAAGAACTGTACTTGTAAGAACTGTTGCTTAATGTTTATGTTATTTCCCCTTTCCAGTTACCTATCTCACTTTGCACCCTTCAAATTGGTGTGTGTAATAAAAAAGGCTTTTAAAATCAATATTTATAAATTTACAACATTACACATTTTGAATACCTGATATTAATAGGAGGTTTCTAACCTTTCATCCAGATATTTGTTCTCAGAGGTTTTTAGCAGGGAGACACATTTTGAAATTGATTCTTGTGGCGGTTGTCTGTGCATGTTCCAATAGTAGACCTTTAGAAGACAGACCGTTTCCCAGAAATGCCTCAGCTCCACCTGTACAACAAAACCAATTCATTTACAAAGTTTCATAATAGCTCTTTAATTTTTTGAGCTGAAATAAGCTAATAAAATTGTTTACTAAAATGGTTACAGACTTTGTGAGATTACCTGCATTAGTACAGAATGTTGGGCAACTTGGGCCTCCAGCCAGTCATTTCTCTTCAGAGTAGGGATCTCTTGTTCACTTTTATATTCATAGTTGTCAATAATGTCCCTTGGGTTTTTAAGCAATTCCTGTATACATATCAAGACAAACCCATTGTTTAGAAAAACATGTTTTAAAGAAACAAAACATCAGTTTATTAACTTTATTTTCCAGCATAAGATTTTACAAAGTCCTCTTACATCCAGTCTTAGATGTAACTCTGCTTTGGTCTCCTCATCATCACTCAGGACATCAGGTATGCTACTAAGGTCCTTCTGCCACTGATGAACTGACTCCTGCTTCAACCTTTGAACACTATCCAGGTAATGTTTGTACTGTTCTCTAAACAACACAACAGTCAGGAAACACTATTATTTTGTATGAAATATTAAATTTGTTAATAAAATTACCTGTACTTATTTTTCAGGACAAATAAGTTAAACTGTACACACTTTAATCATCCTACTACACCTCATAACTAAGAGAGCTGCTGTGCAATGCTGAAAAACAGTCAGTTCAACTACCGTACCATGCTGAATCAACATCAATAAACAAACACAAAATCTGGAATTACAATGACAAAACTGAACAATACATTCTTGAAACCTTGGCAGTGTTGGCACAGATTAATAAAAACACCAAAATTGACCTTTTCTGTCGTAAAAAAAATACACATTATTACATCCAGATGCATGCTTACATTTAGCTGTAAAACTTAGCATAATACCTTATTTTGAAGTTGTACTGATCATGGTAAGAGCGCAGCTGCTCCAATACTTGTTTAATATTTGTCACATAAGACTTGCATGTATTGTCCCAGGATGAGCATAGGAACTCTGCTATCTCCTAGAAACAGATAAGAGAAATATATATGGTAGAAGGGATGGTAAGGAGAAAACAATAATAATATTGCCACATTTAACACAGATGTCACATCATTCAATATTGCCTGACATTTCTGATAGGCTGGAGACGAGACCCATCAACTCCGTGTTGTCAGGAGGATACACAGTGGAAACCACAGAGACAGCAATTAAGTGTTTCATTTTCTGTCATGAAGATAAACTCTCACAGAAAAGTATTGGTAATCACCAATATGATCAAAAACAGCTATATAAAAGTTATACCCTACCAAAGGAATGGGTCTCTCTTCATCGGGATGACAAACAGAACCTGGGATTGAAGAGGCAGACCTTGATTGGTTCTTAGGGAGTCCCTGGGTGTCCTCATCAAGCAGTGAGGAAGGTGACACATTTCCAGTATGCTCTATTAATTAATAATTTAAAAAAAACATAATTTGTTTTAAAATAGCAGTTGGTTACCTTTTCAAGTCAACTTTTGATGTGCATGTGTTGGAAAAAAACTTTGGAGTTTTTTCTCGTTTAGGCTGGAGCAGGATTCTGTGAAGCCTAGTGGTTGGACTTCAGGAGCTGAAGAGGAGTCTACGGCTTTTGCACTATCTAACACTGCATTTTCTACAGGAAGGACAACAAAAAGCTGAGTATGCTGTAATAAATGTTTCTACTCAGGAAGACATGCAAGTAATAAACCATAAATAAATAAATGAACCAGCGCAAATTCTGTCAGCATCTCATACAAAGAAGCTTTTGTTAATTTGTTCATTTGAATTATTTTACCGTTATAATAAAAAAATTAGTAATTGTTTCTGAGGAAGACAAAACTGGGTTTGCTAATAAGGGCAAAAGTTACCTTCATGCTTTTTTTTAATTACTTGCTGCAAGATAGACTCCACCGTGCTGCAAAGCTCCCCCTCATCTACGTCTGCACCGACATGGACCAAAATGTTCTGCTTTTCACCAAACCATTCCTCAAGCTCTGGCCAGGCATTGTGAAAAGCTGTGATTCTTTAAGAGGAAATCATGTTTTAGAAACTGGTAATTAAAGTCATGCAGCAGAAGTCATGTGTTCCACAAGAATCTTTCATATTACCTGTTTAGGACGTGTACAAGATACAAATTCTCATCTGTGGGTTGGGAGGGTGTAGCAGCTGTATCTGTACCAGATTTGGGAGCAAAAAAAAAAAAAAATCACATTAGAACAAAACTTGTACTTTTTCAACAGCACTATGTTCCAGTGTGCATGTATAGACTGAAGCTCCAAACACTGCAACATACCACACCGACTGTATGCCCGTCTCATCATACACTCATCAGTGATATCCAGCAGGAGAGCCAAGTCTAGAATGGGTGCAGGACGCTGTGGAAGCTTGAGTGGATCCGGATCTGAAGCAAGGTTTGCTGTGTTGTCTACACTTTCATTTTCTTCAACTACAGACCCTCCCAGGGCTTTCTCTAGCAGAAGAGCCTGGTTGATGTTACACGGAAAGCCATCCAGGATCCAATCTGACTCAGCTGGAAGCTCACTAAGAAAGGCACAGAAATGATGTCAGTGTTTGTTTAATTTTATGAATTAATAGCATGATTTGGACAAAATATTTTTTTGGAGCTATGTCATTACCTGATTGCCTTTACCATAATGTCCACTAACAGCTCATTTGGAATGCAGTTTTTAGACAGCTATATAAAATACACATGAATAAATCATTAAAAAAAATTTTTTTGCATTCAAATCATTCCGTTAAACTTACAGCACCATAACTTGACTTACCTCCTCTCCTGTCTTGCAAGCTTTCAGTGCCTCCTCAATCAGCGCGTCAGCCAATAAGACATGGATATTAAGTGCTTACATAGAAAAATAAACATACTCAATGTTCATTTTCAGTAACAATGGGATTCTTTTTAGTAAAAGCAAAATCAAGTGGTATGATAATGTGCATATGTGTGTGCTTCCTTTATAGATTATATATACCTTCAGCAATCTTGACCAGGCAGGTGGTCTTGCCTGAGCAACACTTGCCCAGTACACAGGCCTTGAAGGTAAAATTAGGTAATAAAGGTGAGGATGACTCCACGAGGGGTGGATGAACAATCTTCTGTAATTGCTGGACAACATGTTCAAGAAAGTTGTCGGGACTTTGTTTTTCCTCTGGCAATGCCCATTCATCTACCATATTCTAAAAAATAAAGCAAAAACAATTTGGATTTGTTGCATTCAGACAGCTTGAAGGTTCATTTTGAAAGAAAATAAACTTGGTGTTTGTAGCTTTATTGGTCAAATTTAGTATTAACAGGTTGCCAGTCCATCACCAGTACTGTGTGATGGGCCTGTCCGGGGTGTCCTCCGCCTCTAGCCCTATGACTGATGGAGATGGACACCAGCTCTCCATAACCCTTACTGAATGAAGTAGAAACTGGATGGATGGATTGGATGGACTAGTTATCTAAATGACAGACAGATAAACATAAACAATTATTGTACTAATGTTTTATACTCACATTATACTCATCATAGTCCAGGTTGTTCAGTATCTTCTGTTTCCTACGCTCTATGGAGTCTTGTGAAGCAGAACTCTCGATCTCAGGGTGATTGATGTTTACTGGCTCATAAAGAGGTATACCACTGATGAAAAATTCCGTCCACTCTTTCTTCAGCTTATTTGGAATCAAACTGAATGAGAAAGCATAAGCAAAATCACAGGAGGCAAAGACAGACTTCAAACTGTGATTAAAATAAGATCACAAATCTAAAAGTGGTTTTAGCAAACTATATAATCAGTAATGTCATTCCTTTGTTTAATAACCAAAAATGACTTAATAACAGAAATGTTTACTTTGACCATGTTTAGAAGAGAATTATACAGCACATGCATAGTATAAAAATGCAGAAAATACTGAACACAAATTAAAAGAGAACAGACAGGATTTTAACATCAGTCAGTATAATGTTGAATTTGAAATACGTAAAATTTGAACCTTTACCTCCTAAATCCCATTTTACAGATCATTAAATTCCAAAACATTTATAAAACTTACGTAATATTCTAAAGAATACCATAATTTGCTATTATAGTATTTGTTTACTGTACAGGTCAGTTTAGCAGTCACACCATCTGTAGAATGCTAAAGCTAATATGTTACATACTTCCCAGTGTGAAGACGATAATCTCCAACTTTGATCGCCATGTCAACGATCTGCCCCAGCATGTCCTTGAAGCTGTCAAAATATGTCTTCTGCCTGCTTTGGACACACTCAGTAGCAATCCTGTTACAGAGTTCAATGTGCTTTCTGATTTGTTCTTCACGAGCCAACTTAGCATGCTGAGCCAATACCTACACCAAACCCAGACACAAACATAAAATCAGAGATTCAAAGCATTGTATAATCATTCATCCATTTCTCAACAGCTCTAACAAAGATGATGAACAATTTTAAATAAATCTTTAAAAATGATAATACTAATAATATTTTGATTATCTAGTGCAACGTTGCCTACTTTACAAGTTAAATTAAAAACCAAAATATTTTTCCTAATTTGATTTATTAATCTGACCTATCTATTAAGAAATTGACCTTCAATTAACCGTCCGTTATTTTGACATATTGTTGAACCAATTTGTGTTGTTCTGATATTTATTAAAGATAAATGCTTGATTAGCATTCTCTATAAGATCAATTGACAAAGAGATTGTAGTCGTTTAAGAATACCAGTGCACCAACACTGAGCTATATTTAAATCAGTGTATTCTGCACGTCATCCCTCAGCTATTAGCTTGATCAGGTGTCTCACAGACAGCTTCCAATATATAAAAACATACTGGAACACACTGATAAATTTCCAGCTCTTACTTAGCAAACAAAACTAACATCTTAACACCAATATTGTCTTCATCAGAGACTGATGAATATCAATTTTGACTGAAACTTTCAGCTTTGCTCTCCAATTAAAAACTGACAATTTATCAGTGTGCTCCAGTTATTTTATTTATATTGAACTGTCTTTCTTACCGCCTTCCTGTTCAGAGCTTCCTGGATGTCCTTTTCTCTCCTCTGGTGGTACTGTTGCTCTCTGAATAGATGATTTTCTAGGATCACCCCTTTCTGCTTACGTATCTGCATTAGCTGAGCAGTCAAACGTTGCTCCAGTTTAGTCCGTCTTGTCAGATTCCTCGCCATTTGCTGTTCTTGTTGCTCCATCTGCAGCAGAAGCACATTCTTCAATTGATTTAATGTTAAAAAGACATGCAAAAAAACAAGATGAACAAAAGTTACAATAGGACAAGGTGTAAACATTTTATTAAAAAAATATAAATTTGGTTAAGAAACAAAGACACAGACTACATTAAACTGACTTAATTCTTATGACCTGTGTATTTACTCCTGTTAAGATTGGAAAACTGCACAAGTAGGACAACTAACCTGTTGAGCTTCATGTGCCTTAAACTGCTCTACCAAAAAGGTATTAACTCTCTTTTTTTTCTTATCAAAAACAGTATCATTCTCATTCAACTGCAGTCTGATCCTCTGTATGTCCTTCCCACTAGACTGCAGTATCAACTTATTCCCACTTCCAGGAGCTTCACAGCCCTGTTTGGTACTAACAACATTTTCAGGAAAGAGCAGGCCACTAGAAATAAAAAAAATAGCACATTTGAAGTAGTATATATAAAACATTATTAAATAAATACAGTATTCATTTAGTGAAGATGTTTCCCTTCACCTTGACATGGAAGCAAAACCAAAAATACCCAGCTCCTTCCGACTTTTCTCCAACTGGGCAAATTCAGTTTGAATGACCTGTTTTAAGACACCATCAGAAAAACACCAAAAATGTATGACCAGAACAAAACAAAATTAAATGATCATGTGTAGACCTAAGTGATTTTTCTTGTGCAAGGTATTTAGTACCTTTTCACTACTTTTTATTCTTGTCCCATATTGGCCTTGAGGTGGTTTCTTTCGCTGAATGGGTGGGATCACGGATTTGTTTTCCATTTGCTGGCATGTATCCTCACTGCGCTGAGAAATCTTTGGAAGCTTCAGGCCAACATGAGGTTTTACCTTCTGTGGAAGCTGATAAAAAATGAAATATTAAAAAACAACAATAGATTTTGATCTTTTTTTTTTCTTTTTTTTTTACAAAACAATAATCATACTAACCAAATAATATCAACTGAAAGTGTTATGGAAAAAACAAAAGTATGTCAGAGTCAAAAGTACTTTACTAAACTTTAGTTTAATGGTAAAGAGTGCAAGTGTTTCATTTACCGCTCTACTGACTTCTGCCTCCTTTTTGTTAAGTGAAACATAGAGTTGGTAAAGAAGGCTTATGGCAGCACCCTCCTTCTCCTGCATCAGGTCTTTTGTGGTATTTTTGTTGAAGGAGATCCCCAGCAGCTTTAAAGTAGGCTCAAGCAGTGTAAAATTATTCACTTTGGCAATGGAGGTACTACAAAATAAAGAAATGTGTGATTAACATAAATAATTATGAACAATATAAATCAGCTGCAGAATTAGGCACCTATCTTGTAGCTACAAAAACAAAAATAGCTTGACAAAAAAAGCAACTTACTCCTTTTTCAAGAACAAGCAAAAATTATGTTGCATTTCATGTTTATGAAGAATCTCTCCCATCAGGTAACCATTAGAAAAATCCCTGGCAATGTTTCTGGGTTCTGTGAATATAAAAATGCAATATAGCTTTGTCCTCAATGATATTTTCAAAACTTTTTTAAAAATCGTGGACACAACCAAGCACAAAAATTATGATTTCATTTAAATACTATGTGTAGATAAATTTGAAATTCAAACAACTGTTGTCTCTTGACATCCACCAAAAATGTCAAGTAGATAGATAGATGATAGGTTGTGTAAGATAGATGATACATTTTAATGTGTTTTTAACCCACATAGTTATCATTGACCGAGTTAGCGTTAGCCTATAGCTACAAAGCGGTCAGACATACCTA
Source organism: Callopanchax toddi (assembly GCA_006937965.1). Lineage (NCBI taxonomy): Eukaryota > Metazoa > Chordata > Actinopteri > Cyprinodontiformes > Nothobranchiidae > Callopanchax > Callopanchax toddi. The sequence goes on along the minus strand of SSNR01000050.1, from coordinate 960,661 downwards.
AAGTTCTTGACAATTGGAGCTCCTGATTCAGCCACCTGCATAATGTGTCCGACATAGTTTTAGGGTAAAAAAAAAAAATCATCTCATACTTAATTTATCTAAGTATGCTCTCTTTGTTTTAGCTTGTAAATAATGGCTAACAACTAAGCAATGTCAAGACTTCCCGTCCTGTTACTATGGTGAGTCACAAATAAACGGGGTTACCAAGGGACACTCGAGGGGGCGGTAGAGGGTCCCGGTTGAATTTTGATAATAAAAAAAAAAAAGTATACATTAAAAATCTCATTCAGATTCTGAACAAACTCTTATTAAACTAAATACACACAGAAGGGCAAGAGATGCTGATCAAATAATACATTTAAAGTAAACAACATGACAAAGTGTTCAAACAAATCACTTTATTGCCTTTAAACAAGTAATATAGCCATTTTTGGTATTAATGCTAACATTTATGTGTTCACTTAGAGGCAACTGGTAGTCTGTTCATTAATAAAATAATCTTCAAATTATTGTACATTTTACAGCACTTTAAGGAAAACAGTTTTTATAGATTCACAAATCTTAAGTCACATTTTCATGCAATGTGTTAGTCAGTGTTAGTGTTTTAAAGGTATATACTGTAGTGTAACAATCTGGATTTTAGATTATAAACCATTGCTTTGTGGCAATAGTTTAGACAGCATGCATCAAGTTCTCAAAAATACATTGAGCAAGAAATAGAGATGCAAGGCAGATTTTTTTTTTGTTAAACAAGTCCTACTAGTCTAAAAACAGCAAATTGGAAGCTAAATGATTTGATAAGTAAACTATCTGGCCCTACTTACACTTTACACTGGCAAAGTGTGCAACTTTACACATTAATTCTTTATACATCATATTTTTTTAAAACACTTCATGTATTTCAGCATGAATGCACAAATACACATTTTTCTGGGACTTTCTGGTGCAGTTAATTACATCTGATGCAAAACATTTAGTGTTGTACAAAAGAATCAAGAAAAGTACATACAAATTATTTGGGTGAAAAGGAAAAAGGTGCAATCTTGTTGATCCAAATCAACGTAAAATCTATAAACAATCTTTACAGTAATGCTCATTTGCAATTGCACACTTCAGAGAAAAAAAATCTGCAGTCATTTTTAGACACTCAAAACTCTACACTGTAAATGTCTTAAAGCAACCACCAATCTTATACAATGCATTGCTCTTTTTAATGTGTTATTTTTTCTCTCCTGATGAACACAGTAAAATGTACATGACAAAGGATGAATGTATCTTTTCCCTAGATGTCTAAATTGATTAATTGCCCACTTAAATCTGTGAAAACATCCATTATAATTCATGGTCATTTTGTCACAGTACTTTTAAAGCTTGTTGGCTGGAGGCACTAAAACATATCAGTCAGCCACAAAAAACCTCAGGCTTGACTTTAAACACAATAAAACAATCCAGAAAATGACATACAATTTAAAGTTTTGATTTGAAAAGTCAGAGCATCCAAAAGATGATAATCTCCTTTAGAAAGACGTTCTGTCAAACTTGCTTGCAAATGTTTGACCCTTGGTCCCATTTTCCAGCAACTGAAAAAGTAGATATTTGCATTCAAGAGATAAGGTAATGCAGACTTATACCTCAAACAAAACTTGGTAGAATATAGCAAACAAATAATTCTTCAAAAAAGTAACCATTTCTTCTCAACACTCCAGTGGAGTTTATGTCATATACAGTGCATTTCTGTTTTTGCATTTTCAACATTTAGGGGTAAGGCCATAAAAAGATGTGAACAATTTTTGGAAGCATTTTATCAAGACAATTCATTCACTGTGCAGGTAATTATGCTAATAAAAAAGAGGTTTAACACTTCAACACTACTTGATAATGTTCAGCAAAGTCTTAAAAATCAAAACTGGCCTGAATGTGAAAAGTGAACAAACACTACTGGTTCAGGAAGACGATAAAAAGCAATCTGTCCATTGAATGACATCAGTTTATATGACGTTCTAGCTTATATCAAGAGCACATCTAACGGGTTCAATACCCACAGAATTCCAGGCTGTAACAGAAAGCACCACTCCTGTATTTGTGTAAAATACTTTGTGATTTCTAACTGCATCTTAAAATCAACATATCAAAGTTTAGACGGTAATAAAAAAAAAACATCCATACATCAACACTGTTATTTCCCTTTACAACAACCTGACATTTTTCTTATCAGTGACTCATCAGCTAACAGCAGGCATGAATATCCCAATAATGGAAGCCATGAATGCTGTAACGGGCATCAATTCTTTCAAAATGTATCTGTAAATACTGTATGATTTTGAAAAAAAAAAAAACCATGACAAAGACAACCTCCAACAGCCATTCACTGTGTAATATATGAGCACAGGTTGCAGCATCACTGCAAACACAATAATGTACTGTAAAAGTTCAGGTCATGATTAGTTCAGTTTTTAGTATCCAACATAATTCTAGTGCACTGATGTGAAATTTAGGCAAAAAAAAACCCTGCATATGAAATGTTTGTACCTGCATGATTTGTGTTTAAGTTACAGTAACCATCCCATGTTGCCCAATGCTGAGTCAATGTTTAAGAAAGCATCAAGGTCTGAAAGAATACATTACACACTGAAAGGACATATAAGGACAAACACTCCAGTTGTTAACAGCCCCTCCTCTCTTTTGTAGTGTAGTATAGTAGATATATAGTAGTAGTAGTGTTTTTAGAGTACAGTTTGTAACATTTTTGCTTTAATTTTCACATTAAAAATATCTAAAAATCTCTGAAATGCCAGCTAAAACCTTGAAGTAAACATTTACTATAATGAAATGCCAATTACAGCATGTCACAGAAAAGGCTTTCAAACGAGAAACATAAAACCAAATCTTTGATATTGTCAGAATAGATTTTCTTTATATTATATATACTGTAGATCTGTATTTGAATGAAAACAGGATATTGCAACATAATTATTTTATATTTTAAAGGGCCCATGACTCAATATTCAAATCAATTTATATTAAACAGATTTAATTTTTGATGCCTCTAGATAGCGTTGCACCCATTATAACTCAAAACACGCTGTAATTATTTCCTAATGAGCAACTCAGAGATCAGAAGAATGCGCCGCCTTCCGGTTCTGCTGGGTTTCTCCTTATTTGGCAGCCTGACACTTCTGCTGCAGTAGGGGGCAGTGCCGTCGCGTGAAAGTGAAGCAAAACACTTGCAAAAAGAAAAGAGAAACACGAGAGGATAACTCTGTGTCTGTGCTACACGGTCTATGGTCAATGGCGGCAGCAGCACTGGCATTCTCCTCGCTCCAGGTGTCGTGAACGTGCACGTGGGAGGAGAATTTACCATATAAGCGAGTCCGGATCGCTATGACCTCATAGCGGGCTAGGGGTGAAAAAAACGGTTTGAAACCTGGGTCTGAAATCTCGAAGAGCTTCTCACTGGCTGTACTAGGAGACAGATGGACGCCGTTTTTTGCTCTTTTTGGCATGTTTAAGGTGAGAACTCAACGTTGCAACATGATAGATAAGTCAGAAAACATGGAAAACCATGACATGGGCCCTTTAATATCAACATCCTAAAATGCATTACTAACCTGCACTCAAGTGCAAATTGTAATGATGCAGTGCTACATTGGGAAAGAGGGTTTTATCTCCCTTTATGTTATTATAAAACACAGATGACAGAAAAAAACAAGAATGTTTTAACCCTCACTGCCTGCCCGGTATCAGGGAAAATGAGATGATATCACGGCTTTGAGGAAGACAGCAGATTGCTGAACCACGTCGTTGCCGATGATGATGCTTGTCGTTTCTCTTCCTTGTGTTCCTCTTCATCAGGGAGGAGGAACTGAGTGGAAGCGATGGAGACAGGTGACCCAAGACAGGGGTCCATGTTGTTCTTTTCACCAGCGTCAGTAGGAGAGTCAAAATGCCAGGAATTCTGGGGTTTGTAGCCCCCAGAACTAGCAGACTGGGTCTCTGGCAAATGCTCAGAAGATGCTGGCCCACTGTTATCCCCCAAAGTTATGTGGGGCATCTGGGAGCGATAAACCCCTCCTCCACCTCCACAGCTGACAGAGTTATCAGTGTAAAGCTGGTGGCCCTCAGATGAGCTCTGTGGATCCAGCTGGAAGACCAGAGAAGAACATGACGTTTGGATCCCAGTGTACGTCACATCTGTGTTTGCTGAATCCATTGAAGATGCAGAAGAAAGAGAAGAGTCTGGAAAACGTGGCCTTATGGGGCGGTCATCTATCGAATCGTTGTAGTAGCGTAAAGACTGTGGCTCATCTGTGTCAACTGGCTCATCTATGGCTTGATCTTCGTCTTCCTCATTCTCTTCAGGAATGATGACAAGGGCATCCTTACTAGAATCTCGATCAGGCTTTTCTACAATATGGACCATACTGTGAGGAAATGGCTTCACGTCCAAAGGCCCCTGAAAGGTATAGAGCGATAAGAACATACAGAGTCTGCGTTTCATGAGATATGATTAAAGATTAGGCTGGTACTTCACCTGTGTCCTGGACCAATCACCAGGCAGTTTGGGTTCAGGTATGTCCGGATAAAATGAATTTTTTACCCTGGAACAACAAAACATTACATTTTTTAAAATAAACAATTTTCACCAGGGTGACTGGTATTTTTGGATCCTAAGAAATGCAGCTCACTGCGTGCGTAGTTTACAATATTTTCAAAATGAGAAGAACACGACAGTCTCACCATTTTCTCTTCCTGTAGCAAATGAAGGTAACAATGACCAGTAATAATGTTACCATTCCCAGGGAAGCCAAAATTTCCAGGATCAGGCTGTTAGCTGTTAGAACAAAATGTTCACAAATAAATAAATAAATAAATAAGAAACATCTTATTTTCCAACATTACAATAACTATAACTGAACCAAGCAAGCATTTTTATTTACAGGAACATATTCTGTAGCTTTAAATAAACAGCAGAACACAAAAAAAACTAATGTTACTAAAAGCTACATGTCATTGATCTATATATGTATAAACAGATATATACATACTGTTCTCCAGCATAATGGAAGCAGTGATGCCTGAATCCTCGCCTGCTGATGTGAAGGGCTTCACTGTAAACTTATAGGAGCTTACAGAGAGACCCTTTACGGTGTACTGCCTTGTTCTAGGGTTGGAAATATTTGCTATTGAAAGTAGAGGAGGAAAAACAAGTTGAAGAATAAAGCAGAATGAGAATTAAGGAAAAAGAAAAGGGATGAAGGAGGATGACAGTGTGATCAACAGGAAACAAAATTGGTTATAATATTATTTTCCACTTACTTTAGGTCAATATCTCACTGGGCTGTGACTAATGGTGACTTGTTAAGAGACACAAAATTGAGAAAATACGCAAAAACTTTAGTTGGAATCACACTGAATTAATAGGATACTTTTGTGACAAGTGTTATAAATGACCAAGTCACGTGGGGGAACGATTTAACCTCTTCAATATTTTTATGAGTAGGAGCTTGTAGCGCTGGCAAAGCGTTACTATCTCTCTGATTTCTGACATCTGGTTCACCACCACAATAACTCATCTTTTTCCTAATAACTTGGATTAAAATGACTCTTTTATTATGTTGTAACCTGAATCAACATTCCTTCCAGGACCGGTCGTGTCGGAAGACTAAGAAGATTTCCTTTAATTAATAATTAAACTTAAGAACTCTTTGATGTCTCATTCTAAAAGACGCTACCTTTAATCCACTGTCCAGAAATGTCTTAATGTGATTAATTCATTTTCTTCCAGTATTCATGAATGTTGATGTTGCATCAGTATTATTTTATGATTTCTACTTTTGCTAAAAGGTTAAAACATATTAGTAATCCATTAAACTTCCTGGGTTTCTAATGACGAGAACCACGTGACTTGGTAACTCTTTCCCCATTGGGCCACGCGTCCAAAGTGCCCTCTGTCAGCTTCCTGCCTGGAAGCTACCGAGAGTTCTTAGAGTTCTCGTCAACCCCTC